>BPPX01000065.1:0-140284 GCA_022179045.1 Colletotrichum liriopes
AAAAGCGGAAGTCTCTTCATTCGTTAGTTAAAGTTACCCATGCAACTGCGTGTGATGCTTGACCACGGTACTCCTGCAGCAGACACAGGACAGTGAAGTCTCAACAGCGCAGCTACATCTGATCTTACATGGTCATCCGCCACTTAGATTCATTCCAAGAGTTCTGTTTCGAGTGATCCTCGCGCACTGCTGCCTGATCCACCCTAACTTCGACCTCAATTTGCTTGTGAATTCTCAAAACCCTGTTGTCAGTATCATCTAGTTCCTTCTCGTCTTTCTTAGCTCTGACACAACGCTCAGCGCGGCTTTCGGCGGCACTGATTGCCCTTCCATTTTGGACCTTGCACTCGCTGCACGCAGCGCCAGCCCACACTCCAGGTTCCGTCTTTATTCCACCACCAGCACCTGTCTTCGACCGACCGTCCTTTGCGTAGCTGTGGAGCTTGTTTCGGGACCTGAATTCCTTGGAGATGATGCGGACGAGAGGTTGGAGGGCGGGGAATGAGGCGACCCAGAGGCCGACATGTGCTTCCAAATCAGTCCAGGATCCAATAGTCGACATGTTGAACGTTCTGCAGACGGAAATGAAGGTATTAGCTCAAGCTAGAGTGTTTGAGTGGTGTCGTATCCTGTCCCGACTTACGGATCGGCCAAGAACATAAATGACTTCATCATGACAAGGCGGATGCAACCGGCGACTATGACGAAGATTCCCATGCCAAATACTACGATGACATGGAAAGTTCGCTGGGATAGGAGCATCTTGGTGTACACGACCCAAATCGGGAGGCCCATCAGAGCAAGATCAAGGCTAAGGCCGATGACTTGATGGGTCACCGTCATGGCATCATCTGCCTCGGGCGGTACGCAATCCAGCCCGGGGAGAAATCTCGGTTTCCATATATCGCTAAATACACATTGTTAGCAAGTTTCCCCAGTTGTTATTATGCCTGTCGAAGTATGGCGCCCGGAGGCTTACGTTATAGGCCTGCACTCGGTAAGTCGATAGAAGAAACATACAGTCGTCTGAGCCACGACGAAGAAGCCTGTGATGTAAACGAGCATCGTATAGTTCTCTAAAAGTGGTTGTTAGTTGCCAGCCATGCCCAGGCAGGAGCGTCCACGCATACTATCTTGACTCAGGCGGGGCAGAAATGTGACGATTGACAGCCTCATCATCCCAGTGGCCATGAAGTATATTAGAGTTTGTGTGGTTAGGGACTAGGAGAGCTGTTTGTCAGATCACCAGATCACCCAAGGTGAAACTAGCCCCTTACCTCATACCATATCGCCAGTAACGGCCGGGGAACATAACTGATGTGGGCTCCACTACCATACTGCACAACTATATTGTCTGGTGATCAGACATCCGCAAGACAACGCAGAGAGCTTGGCTTACGCCTTATTTCCATGGCGGATAGTGCGATCAAAAGACCCTTTATTTTGGCTGTTAGTCTTGTATTTCAGAAGAGTCAATGGCTAGAGCGACGAACAAAGGCCAAGAACGCTAGTAGGTCGTCAATGCCCAAGGCTTTGGACACGCACGTTCTGATATATAAACGAAGACCAATTATCACCGTGGTGCAAATGATTAGCGCCGTGTTTAGGTGCAGCGTTCTGTCGCCGACGTATCCGGGCGAGTCCATAAAGTGGACACTGCTGTAGGTTTCATTCTCGGCCATGATATCCATATTTGGAAACCATGGAGAGGCAAAGGAGAAGGATCGAAAATAGATGACGAGCGGGAAAAGGCCAGCACATAGCCAATTCTGTCACGTGTGTTGAGACAGAATGGCAAACTTGCGGGAGGATAGGGGGGAGATAAGAGACATATAGCTTTTCCGTCTCATGTTGGATCATGAAAAGTATGCCACATGACAAAGCACATCACACGATTGGGTACTTCAGATAAACCTTCCCTCAATAGTCATTTTATCTGCGAGGCGGCCATACATGATAAGGAACTTGTAGCATTGCAGGATCTTCAATGATTGTACGCCAAGGCGTTTGGCTGCTGGTAGCCAGAAACGAGATCGAAATCTTGTGGTCAATTAATCTGTCGGACGCTGATATACTCTTCACTAGAAATCAACTCTTCTTCTACTTTGTCCATGGCGCACTGGCCAACACCTGGAACGACTAGCAGCGCACAGGTAAACCTAGCTACCGCCCAACTCGGATTCGTTTCAGTCTCGAGCCCTTTCTGATCCCTCGACGACTTGTTTAAATCATGACTCCTGGCATTGTCTTGTCATGGGGGTCAGATGCACGTGACATTGAAAGTGACCCCTTCGGATTACCAGGTCAGTCCCAACAAATCGCTCAACATTCCATGCGATTGTAATCGCTTTGGCCAGCAAGCTGGTGCACACGCCGTTTGCCTCGACATTTGACACTTGATGTTGATTCGTGTGGGTTCATTAATGATCTTGAATGATGCATGCCGTGTTCTTCCTTAGTTCATCCCTTTCGTGGTCTTAACTGGTTCGTGTTGCAGGCCTATACTTGCATGGCTGTCCGCTCTATTCGTCAGAAAGGGGCTTGCTTCATGCCGCGCTAGTTGTCAACAAAAATTTATCGTACTATCAAGGTTGCGGAGCAGATGCAGCAGCTAGTTGAAGACTTAGCCAGCATTTCAGAGGAAGCTTTGTGCCCAGCGTCGAAGTCTAGCTGGGAGACGACCTTCAGAACGCCACAACTCACGTTTCGACACACATAAAGAGCGAAGTCGTCAAGAGAATACTAGCATGTAACCATCATGAAGTTGAACTTACATCCCTCGAATAACCAAAGCTAGTACTTCAGCTTGCCAGTTGTAACGACTTACTTGGCTACCCGCAGATCTATGAGCTCCTGCAAGTTGGTGTTTTTCGCCTACCCGGTCTTGTCTCCATCCCAAGCGGCTTTGAGAGCGCTGTGGCTGAATTCAGATAATCAGCAGTCTTATCAGTGTCACTGAGGAATTCAGCAAGGCCAATATACAGTGCCTTGTCGAAGAGGGCATACAGAGAGCAAAGGACATTGCGCATGTAGCAAAAGTAGCTGTAAAAGAGGCAAAAGGGTGTTTTATGTGAGGTGAGGCCATTTCGAGAGTCGAAATCTCACTGATGACTGCCAGATACATGTGGCATATTTTTGCGTGCTCATATAACGGGCTTACGCCCCACTTGGTGGTCCTGTACTTTGTGGATATTCTCCTGCAAGTTAATTCAATACCCGGTCAAACGCGGAGTCTGCTCTCCTGTTTATTTGCGAACAGCGTGCCAACTTGAGCCTTTCAATGGAACTGGTTTGTATGTATCAGCCAACCACAAGCTCAAGAATTCCTAGACTTCCACTACCCGATTTCCACGGCAACAAAAGGCAGCATAGAGGCAAATCTCTTAGTAACACAGCAGAGAATGTTGACTGGAATAAAGCGAGAAACAGAACCCATGTAGAAGAGCTGGAAAGAGATAGAGGGCATGAACCTTCGTTGCTCCCCCTCCCGTCTCTAAGCTCGCACCTCCCAGCCTTCTAAGTTGCCAGATGCCCAGTTGTCGACGGCTCTCTCATAATCCAGTGTGCCAGTAGCCCAGCCTGCCTTGGGCCTCTGTGCGATCTGATTTTTGGATGGGTCTTTGTAGTCTGTCATGTAACTGGGGTACAGAATGGCACCACTGCAAACCATGCGCTGTACCTCTGAATGTCTTCGGTATAGTCCAGCTCTGCCTCTCTGCTAACTTCCACCACGAGTCTATTGGCATTTGAAGTCTTTTCAGTCGCCTTTTTTATGATATGCGCCGCCGTCTTTGCAGCGATGGTCAGTGGATACGTCGTGTTGGCCGAACCAGTGGCGCCTTTGGCCGTCCAGAAAAAGAAATTGGGGAAGTCGTGGGTAGCAAGGCCGAAAAATGTGGCAAAGTCCTCTGAATTCCACTTCGCCGTTAGCTCACGACCACTGCGGCCCCTGGTTGGCATGCCCAAGACTTGAGATGGATCTCCATTGACGCCCGTCGTGGTCGCAAAGCCCGTAGCCAGTACCAAAACATCGACCTCATATTCCTCGGTTGATTCGTCCTTGCCAACCAGAATGCCACGTTCGGTGTAACCTGAGATACCCTGGCCATTCGTATCGACGAGTGTAACGTTGGGTCGATTAAACGTCTTCAAATAGTCCTGATGGAACGTCGGGCGTTTACACCATATAGGATACCAAGGCTTCAGCTTCTCGGCTATAATCGGGTCTTTCACCTCATCCTCAATGTGTCTGCGAAGCTCGGAAGCTCGCTCCACGTCTTTCTCTAGCATGCGCCGCAGATGATGTTCCGTATTTTCGGGGGTCACCTCTTTTGCGCGTGGGCTACCAATGAGTCCGGAGAATGTGCGACTACGACTCCAGCCATCATTGACGAGATCGTCGCCGGTATTCACCTGTGGGTCGTCATTGAGAAAGCGGCTGAAGTTTCTCATCCTCTTGTACTGCCAACCGGGTCCAGTGCAGACCTTTTCCCAAGCTTCGGGTGTTGTCTGAGCCTGTTCTCGAGGTCCACAGTAAGACGGGGTGCGCTGGAAGACGTAGAGATGCTTGGCCCACTTGGCCAGCTCTGGGACAACCCCAACCGCGGTGGCTCCTGTGCCTATGATTCCCACTCTCTTGTCCCGCAGGTTCACCATATCTGGCAGAGAGGGGGAACCGCCACTATAGTCATAGTTCCAACGAGCAGTGTGGAAGATTTCCCGGTTCTCCATGAATGTCTCAAGCCCAGGAGCATCAGGAGCACTAGGGGAGTAAAAGATGCCACCAGCGGGCATGATGAATTGAGCACGAACGACGATTTCGTTGCTCAAGTCCCGGTGTTTCGGCCCAAGGTCACGCTGAAGCTTGACGACCCAGCGGTTCTCCGCATCGTCCCAGTCGGCGCTCTTTGCTTTGGTGCAAAACATTCCCTGGATGCCAAACTTTTGAGCAATGAATTCGATGTTCTGCCGAATCTCTTCGCCACTGGAATAACGCTGCTTCGGGATGAATCCTGTTTCCTCGAGCAGTGGAAGATAGCAGTACCCTTCGACATCACAGGTCAGGCCTGGGTACCGGTTCCAGTACCAGGTGCCCCCAAAACCGCCGGCCTCATCCACAATGACGATGTCGGATGGCGAGAACCCGGCGGCTATCAGATGATAGGCGAACAGGATTCCGCAATGGCCGCCGCCGAGGATCAAAAATCGGATCTCAGACCCGTCTGTGAGTAGCGGGGGGCTAGCCGCAAGCGTTTCATAGTTCACCCAAGGATCTCGGTCCAAATTGTCGAAAAGGGTGCTGCTTCTGAATTTAACTCGGGCTCCTTGCTGGTTTGACAGTACATTGAAGCGCTTGTCGCGTTCCGATTCGTATTTTTCCTTCGTGGATTCGAGGATAGACATCTTTGAGAATAATTTTTAGGACTCAACAGTTGCCAAGCGCAGTGTCAATATCCTCGCAGCGGGAAATCAGAAGGTTGAGTTTTACTGTGAAAAGAGATGTTTGGTTTGGTACGTTTTCCCAATCAACTAAGGATCTTGTATCTTTAAAATATTTGTACTTGATCCCGAATCGAGTTCAAAGAGAGAATATATAGAATTAACAGTAACAGGTCTTGCCTTCCGGGTTAAACTTACATAATACCATAATCCACATGAAAAGCCGACACTAAAGTGAAGTCTTTGAAAGTCCGAAAATGACATATAGTATGTTGTGACCTCGGGTTTTCGTTGCTAATCAGCCAATCAAGCAGCGCGAAGTCCCGACAAATACCCACATCACCAAAAGCCGATGGATACGAAATGACATTCGGCGCCAGTTCCAAGCTTTAGCATGGCAATTAATTACGGCACCTGTATCATATGGATATGAACTGCCTTCATGAAAAGTTAACAAGTTTCAGTTCACTTGCTGTACTCCCTTAGCTCGGGGGCAACCAGATCGTTCAGCCAGTGCTATGTCTAACCACAAGCGCGATTCTTCAGTTTCGTTGTTTACTACCCCTCAAAGGCAAGGTTCTGGCGCAACAATTGACTTACGTAGTAAAACAAAGCCGTAATCAGCAAGGAAGACCAGGCTGTTATGACTAACATTAACAAAATGGAAAATAAGAAAACTTAGCTGTAATAATACTCTAACCCTGGTCTCTCTCACAAAAGGTAGATTCATAAGCCCCTAGGGTGATTAACAACAACAACAACAGCCGAGCTGCCTTCGGCCCTGCCCTACCCTTTTTTTTTTCTCTTCTTTTTTTTCTCCGAAGGCGAATAAATTTTGGCTGAAGGAAATCTGACTAGGTTCGTCTCACTTCCTTCTAAACTGATCTTGGTACGCGATGCTTCCTCTACTCATGCATCTGACTAACTGAGAATAGTGCGCTCTGTAAAAGTGAAAATTGCAAATTTTGTAATCTCAGCATCACCAGTCGATGCCGAGGAAGTCTTGAAAATATCGGCATTTTGAAATTGGTAATGTTATTTTTTATTTGATTTTTTACTTTTCTTTTTGGTTGTTCTTTTTGAATCTTGGACCTCGTACCTTGATTTGTCTATGCTGTGCGTATTCGGAGCTGACAGCGTACGGCGGACTTACAAATATGCTTCGGATGCTTCGGCTGCCAATAGGGGTGATAGGAGGGGGAAAGGCCCAGTGTACCAAAACCTTGTATGCTTTGATGCTACATACCACGTTCTCATTGGATAGCTAGCCGAAGTCCTGCAAGAGGAAATCGTCTTCCTAACTGAAGACACCAACTGTTTTGAGACCTGGCTATCAGAGAACATATATATTCTAACGATTCATTGAGCTGCACTTCAAACGAAGCAAAACTTCACATTGAAGCATGCCAAATTTTCGGCGAAAGTCTTGTCAACAGTGCAGGTCTTCAAAGCTTTCTTGTGATCGTAAACAGCCACGATGCTCCCGATGTGAGCGTCGCAGGTCCCCATGCCGCTACTCTACAGTATCGGGGTTTCCACGCACAGCGATTAGCAAACCCCAAACTGCTCCCATCTCGACCTATCAGACAGTGCCACCGGACGAACTTGAGTTTTTTCCCGTTGGGGCGTCCTCAGAGGGTGCTGATTTTGTGTCAACAAGTTTGTCCGACATGCTGGGGTTGAACCATAGCGAGGCGGCTGACATATGCGGGAACGATGTTTTTAGCGGAGATGCCAGAAGCCTGGAATGGCACGCTGAAACCTGCGATATTAACGAGCACGCCCTCTTGTCCTACCACAGTCTTCCCAACAACTCAATATTTCCAGCGGCATGCCCGCGGTCAGAGGATAACGGCGACATAGACAGTGAAATCTCAAGAAGGTCAATCTTCAAGGAATCTTCAGTCGTGGACGACTGTTTTCTTTCTCCACGCAAATCAAGAACAGCGGAGGCCTCTTTGACATCCAAGATTATGTTAGGAACCATTCAGACCTACCCCGAAATGCTAGCCGACGGCATGAGCTTGCCACCGTTCATAAACCCGCCATGCCGCGAAGACGAGTTACGATGCCGAGATGCCGGGTCTCATCAGTGTCTTCCGGAGGCCTTGGCCATATGCGCCAGTATCGTGCGAAGTTCACGCTCCGATAACCCCGAAAGCAGAGCGTTTTTATGGCGCACTATCCACACTGAGCAACAGAGACTTTTCCGCGAGGTATGTAGCATCCAGGAGAAGGGGAAGGGCCATCTGCTATAGTCATCATAGCTGATCACTAGAAAGCACGAGTCTCACACCAAGGAAACTCTCTTGGCTGCTGTACAAGCCACTGGACTAAATACTATTTTGTTCGCCAGAGAGGCTGTCTCCATCCCAGCCCATTACCTCAGATCTATCATTGTCACCATAGGGGTAAGCCTTTACACACGTCACAATGTGTTTGCGTAATACTGACCTGCAAGGCGAACCTTGACAGACAATGACCTATTTATTGCAGCGCTTCATTGAACCGAATGACATCATGCATTCATATGAGATCCCGAGCCGACGTGAATGGATCAGTAATGAAAGCATCAAAAGGTGAGACGCATCCGTGTTCAGCAACAGGCCTTATTCAAATGATCTTTATGTATAGGACGACAAGCTTCCTCTACGTGACTAGTCTGCTCATCAACATGGTTGTCACATCATCTTATGAGGGCGACGATTATGCGTTGAAGAGAAATCAGTTGCCATGCACCCGCAGTCTTTGGTCGGCGAAGACAAATATGGATTGGCAGCGGCAGTACACACTCCAGGCCTTGAAACGACAAAGCAGCGGTCCTCTCAAGATGGCCCACCTGCTAGAGTACGCTAAGCAGGTCGACGACGAGTCTTCGAACAAACGGTGGATGGCGGACTTGGAAGCGTGGTGCTTAGATCATGACGAATTCGGCACGTTAATCTGGTCGGCTATAAAGTTAGACCCTCTAGGCATCGGGCGATTGTAATGCAGGCTTCAGGTACAGATAAGAAATACCACTGAAGTTGACCGTCTTGGCTAATTCGACATCTAAAGCTCATATCGCATTTCCCGGCCCCAATTAAATAACCTGGCGAGGTTTAAAAGCATGATTTACCTTCAATTCAATACTTCTTTTATGGAGCTGCTGTACAGCGTGCTATGCTATTCTTATTATCTCACAAAGAGCAATCAACCCAAATTTGGCCCTGAGGTGTATTCGTTTGATCGCGAGGTAGTAGTTTCTGTGTCCGGTGGGTAACCTAGGCAGTGGCATTTTACAAGAACATACTTTCCCAAGCAAGTTGAGCTCGCATACAACTCTTCTGATAAGAAACTGTGCTGGGCATTACGCGCCCAATAGGAAGTGGTCTTCTATTGCTTTCATGTATCTTAATCACGCAAAGTCTGATCAGGGCGATCGATATCTCATTTGTTGACCTGATCAGTCCAACAATAATTAACATCAACTTTTCATCAGCGATTTCTAGCACTTCCTAGGCTTGCGAGTGTCTTGCTTGTTTAGTCTTGTAGCGAGTTGCCAAATTGTTTTACGGTCCAACGTGATAAACACAGAAGCTTGGAAGTTCTCTGTCTCACTGTGTTGCTATCTTAGTGTTTGAGATGGTCTGATCAGATCTTCTGAATAGCGTCGAAGTAAGGAGCCCGTGTTTGCTTTGGAGGTTGTAGTGTTCTTGCCAGCGCCACCCCGCACCCCTGGGTACCCGAGCCCCTACGCTTCCTCTTCAATACTCATTCATATTATGTAAACAGTTTTGTTAATCGCAAGCCTTGAGTTTAGGTGATATGGATCTACTGTGATATATGTATGCCTTGTGGCTATTGGATAGACTACACTAGGACGGAGTTTTAGTTGCTAAAGTGCAACGAAGTCTTTGAAGGCACTGTGAGGCGGCTGTGGGGTAGAAATGCACCAGAAACCCTTGATACAGCATAGAAATAACTGATTGTTAGGACTTGTAACTCGCGCTCTATTAGCCGAAAACCCCGCTTCACTGCCGTCAACTCCCTCGAAAGCGACGTAAGGCGTTTGTCTACTTTCTCATCAGACGGTTGACGCGTGAGCTAGCCCTTAAAAGACACGCGTACGCGATGATCACTCTCAAGCTTGGCCTCCGCCTGTTCGCACATTTATCTTCGTACCAAGCTCATCCATCTCAAGGCCAAACTGGTTGCATGTTAATCGAGATGAGAGGGCTGTTTGCCCCATCAAACGGGTATTAACCGGATCATAAACGAACTGCACATCCCCTGGTGCCAAGCTAGGCTCTTTGTGCAGGGTCCGGCTGCAGGAACCTCGTCACCTACCTGATTTCGACGCCACTCGCTAATTAAGGCATAATTCCCGGAATATGGACCTCTGGCTGCACCAGTCCCTTTAATGCAACCTTCACGTGGCAGTCGAGTAGTGGAGATCTCTACATAGTAACTTTTACCATCTTTGGTTATGAAATTTTCTTCCTATTCTTAATTTCAGGGAACTATCAGTTTTATCAGGTTGAAGTCAAGTCCCAGCTGCGCTTAGAAGTTCTCAGACCTTCACAGCCGTTTATCTAAGGTAACGCTCGCTCTTCTGCCCACCGCATCGAAGAGTGTGAAATTTCGGTGAGCAGGGTCCTTGAGGAGCTCTCTGGGCATGGCAAGGGTCGACAACCATTAAAATGCAGGCATTAGGGGCGGGTCTCTATGGAATCTCTACACGTCATACAACTGAGCCGTTTCCCAGCAATCAACACGAGGACCGTATGGCAGCATGTGACTGCTATTTCCGTAGGCGCGGTCCCACCGACTTGAATTTGATGGCTCTTTCAGAATCTCGATCGAGAAACCTAGCTACTTCAAGCATCGACGTACGGGAATGCGCCACTAGGATGCATCGGAACACAGCAGACGCACCTCTTCAATTCCTTCTTCTATAGCCAGAGTCAGATGGCCTGTACTGACAGGTTTCATCTGTGGATGTTGAATGCTGGTTATTTCTGGTATTTCCGAGATATGTGATGCCTCGAATGCTCAACAATATGACGGTGCATACCCTATTCAATGGTCGGTTCAGTTAATGACTAGCACCTGGAAAAGAGGAATACCGGCTGTTACAAGACACCTCTCGGTAGATACAAATTTTGGCACCTTTTTTAGCAGAGACTAGATCATATGAGTGCCATCGAGTGCTTGATGTCACTGCCCTCAGAGGGCGATGACACACGGCCAGGTGCAAGGAACTAATATGACGATCTCCAGCGCATGCACACTTACTTGACGGAGCAATTAAGATTCCACATGAATCAATCACCATCTTGCTTTATCTCCTTGCGTCAAGTTGCGAAATCAATGTACATGCAAGGGAATCTCCTGATGCTGGAACATCGGCCTCGGCTACATTGCGGAAGGTTTCTTTCCATCTTTGAAAGCACCTACCTACCTATTCCGAGGCAATGGACCATTCTTCTAGGACACCATTGGCGACAAGGGGTTTCTTGTCAAGATATCGACTGAAGATCCGAGCAGGACTGGGATAAATGCGTCCGAAAGGATCCGTTTGCGAACCTTGACTGTCCATGCGCCATATGGGAAAGCACTTGAAAGTTGGCGGGGCAGTTGGCGAGGTATGAGTCAACTCTTTCGACCGAACAATTCAGTCCTGATTATGTTTTGGTCAACTAACCTTGTGTTTTTCAACCAGAATGCCCACACAGACTCTTCCTTCTGAGACCCACTCGGTTACTTCATCCACGTCGCACTGGACAAGCCATGAAACGAGTGCCAGCACAGAGATAAGCTTTTCTGCCAGCAAACTTAGCTTCGTTTTGGATTTGCGTTCCTTCGATTAAACTACTAGTACGCATCGATTACCATGCTGAGCGTGAAAACAGGCGATGGTCATATACTGGTCCGCGCGCAAGATTGCCATCAGCAGCCCCGACCCCATGTTGGTCTACCTGTTCTTGCCGTTCAACTTTTACAGTAACGTTCCCTACGAGACCATTAGGGTGCCGTACCCTTTGAGCTATTTCAGCTCCAGGAAGAACGTGCCAATCTGCGGCGCGTTGGATACTCATGGAGGGCCATTCTGTTACGAGTACAAGTAATCTTGAACTAGCCCAGGCCTTACACGTAAGTTGCGAGAGCGTCCGTAGCTTCTAGCATCTGCATACAAGTAACACGAAGCCGTTGCAAAGTAAAAATGACATTGCAACTAAGAATGACTTGGGGTTATACGTGTGTCAAAATTGAGTTGACCTGTGATGAAGGGTATGCGCTCAAGCATTATCCGTGGTGTGAGGAGGCCTTGGCATTTGAGTTCGTTGACAAAGAACAAACTCAGCCACTGTGTTAATGTCTCCGGATATAGTTTGATACCGGACTAGCGACAAACGCATCTCCGTTCCTCTTAGCTTAAAAGTCGAGCCCACCGCAACCGGTTATTTTGATATTGAGTTTCCCAATGAAGTTCCCATACGAAAGCAAGAGAGGATTTACGGGAACGGCAACATTCCGACGGCGGGAAGATTGGGACACACGCGGTATTGCGGCCGGAAGCTTTGCTACACCAAGTCGATCAGATAGAACAATACGAGATGGCAGTACCAGCATCAAGAGGGTGCATTTCGAAAAACAAAGCAATAAATCTTTTTAATCACATCATGGAGATATTTGTCTCCGCAAATGACTACGGGAAGGTGAAGAAACGAGACGGTCCTGTGACTCCTGGTCGTTTGATATCTTTTTTAGCCCCTCAGAAAACAGTGACTTCTCGCTCGGTTTCGATACAAGCCTCATCGATTCAACCTCTGTCTTTGTCGACCTCGCTAGGCTCAAGGTTTCAGTGTACCACCGGGCGTTGGAATCGTTGCCGAGGGCCTTGGAGGGTTTTCGCGGTGAAAAATCGCGAAGCTCGGCAGTGGCCTCCTCGTTTTGGAGGGTGCTGAACCGGCGAATCTCCGAAGTAATCTCGACTTCTTTCGTGATGAAGATCTGCCCAATGTTCTTCTGAAGGGTAGGCCAAAAGACTGGAAGCGAGGCACAAATAGTGGCGAGGTTGATTTCGACGGCGGCGAGTACGATAGGAGTGCAGCCATACCAGCTGGGGTCGAGGGTCGGATATGTTCCGGCTCTACTATTTGTAATGCCAATGAGCCGGAATATTCCAAGGACGTTCACACTAGCGAGTCGGCAAGTTAGAGGATGCTGAAAAAGGAGGAAGTCTGGGTCTGGAAAACTTACAGCACACCCATGGCGAACAGACCAAACAGACTCATCCGAGACTTCGTCCGAAGACCGGCCTTCAAGAACAGAGGGATGGGTATCGCAAATACAATAAGATCCAACGCCACGTTGATTCCTACGTGGCTTTCGAAGCTGCGGGCGAAGACGATCGGGTCACGTGAGCCAAAGGCCCATCGTGCCTCCGTCAAGGAGAAGAAGTCCCAGAAAGCCGATACAGGAACACACGGGACCCAGGCGAGGAAGGAGTACGCGAAACCCCAAACGGCCGTGAAGGTAATGAAGAAAATCGTTATGTGTCGTGACTTGGTGCCGCGCTCGAACATGCGTAGGTACTGGAAGAGTAAAGCCAGCTTGATGAGGGCAGTGGCCATGGGGTATGCGCCGTTACACACGTAAAAGGCTTTGATGAAATCTTGCATGCCATCGATTCCGAGCAAAATAAAATGTTTTCCCAACCCATACTCCGTAGCTTTATCGAAAAGATCAGCACCAGTGGTAGATGAGCGAAGAACAGGATGCATACCAGTGCAGGTCGCAGCAGACAAAAGCAAACTTGTAAGCTGCATTGAAAACGTTAAAACATCGACACCCATGGCCGGTTGACCGATTTTTACCTACCAAAGACAATACAACAAAGTAATCATCCCATCCTGGACACCGAATAACAAAGTAACGAACATAAAGTCGGTAGACACCGCATATCCATGCAAGAATCTAATGGAGAACGTTAGGAGGGGCACGCCTTCATTTATGATGTAGAGAAAATGGGTTAATTACCAGAAAAGATATAACCATGCCCAGGACCGCCGGTTGCTTGTTGAGAGCCGGCTCGGCGTCACTCAGGTTGTCGGCCTTGCCGAGCAAGTCAACTATGTTGACCATTGGCACCCAGGATTTTCGATATCGAAGCCGTTGCCGTTCGCATAGTTCGGGGCACTTTCTTGCCGCAAGTCCGCGTGCCGGTTGCAAGGGAGTATTTTCGCTTCGAACGTCTCGGTGTCGTCGACCCAGGAGGAGTTGGCGGGACCACGTTCGGAACAACGTTGTAAGAGCGAGTGCCTGGACGAGGGAACAGATGGAGGGGGAACCGGGGGCATGATAAATGGACTCAAGCCGAACAAACAAAGCCGTCTGATCTGAGATGAACCTGACTGGGGGGCGTTTGAGTAGCTCCAGGAAGCCAGAAAGTGGTGCGCGCCACGGCCTGCAGGGTCGATGTTCGGCTCCTAAGAGAGGAAGCCGTCAGCACCGGGGCCCCCCCTGCACACGTGGGACTGCCACTCCGAAAGCGGTTGGAACATGCTAGTTTAGCATCTTTTCCCTCGCTGGGCGAACTTGTTTCACTTGACGCAGAAAGGCACTGGCCTTAAGCACGGACTAAGATGGTCGAGATCGCTTGGTGTTGGTGTGCATTGAGAGCGGGTGGTGGACAGACTCAAGGTTCAAAGGTTATTGACTCGCGACAGGCAAGACAGGCAAAGTGTGGTTGTTTGTAACACTCTTGCCACGTCAAAGATGAACTCTCTCTCTCAATCCGTCTCTCGCGGGCACCCTGGATTGCGACTGGGATTTGACCTTGCATCAGTCAATTCCCCAACTTTTTCAACTGATGAGGAACTCCACAAGCCGAGCAGCCGATCAGAATGCGAAGCGGAGAAGAGGAAACACATTGGCTAATCAAAATAACCCAGGCCATACGTAATTGTCGAACCAGCCAGGGTTGCTTCTTCGAGCATATTTCGTGGCGGCATCGTTGGGAATTTTCTTTTTCTTCCTTGCTGCAACCCGTTTTCTTCTCTTGCTTCTCTGCAGCGCTCTGGAGACCTGAGCGTGCATAGTGCAGATACACGAGGACGATTCTGGCATGACACGCATTTCCCCCTCAACCTTTCCCTCTCGCATTGCCTCTCGGAGTCGTATTCCTCGGCTTCACAAATGCGCACATCAGAAATCACAAGGGCCGTGCCCACGGATTCCTTGGCCTCATCTCGGGAGCCGAATGCAACTTGATTTCGCAACACACCAGCGTCGAGGACAAAAACCGTCCTTCCCTTCCTGGCAGCTGTGAGTTGGATAAATGTCTGGGGAAGCACCGGAGGGAAACACTGATGGGACGAACAAGACACCCCGCCGCGTTCGTGCGTCGGTTCCCCTGCCGCCTCCCTCCCTTTCCGAACGAGGGGAATTGGCGAATCAGCAGCTTGCCATCAGGCCAGTTGGCCTAGGAGGGTTCGCTCAGACAGCCAGCCAGCGAGCCGCGGCGTCGGACTGTCCAGGGCCAAGGACGAGCCGGGGTCTCCCCTATGAGCCCATCCGTCAGGATCTACGGCTACGACTCGAGGTGGGGACAGCCCAGTGACAATTCGTCCCGTTCCAAGGCCCAAGAGGTCTTCATCGTATCCGGGTCTCTCATCTTTATTCCCATAATCGCCCCCGACTTTCTTTTCTTTCATCGCTGGGAATGTGGCCTTGGCGCTCATCACGCAACAAGACAAGCTTCCACGGATGAGACACATGAGGGGCCGCTGTTGATCGACGCCCACTCAGAAGATCTGGCCAGGGCTTTGGCCGCCGGAAGAAGCAAATCGTACTGTGTAGTTATCTGGCAATCTGGCTAGCACCAACTCGGCCCGGGGGTTATCGGTAAACGGGCGGACAGAGATCGTCAGTTCAGCAAGATATGCGATGGTTCCAGCTGACCTGCAAATGCTTTTCAGACAAGCCGGCCTGCCCCGATGTCGTTTGGAATGAGCGTAAGCATACCTGGCCAGTGGCTTCATTGCGCTGCGGCAGAGGCCCAGCCACAACCTCCATTTGGGTATTCTGTCGAGCAAGCCACAGCAGCACCGTTGAAGCCCATCCAGTTGACACGGGCCGAAGTTCACAAAGTGGCATCATACTGAGTCAGAACAGCTCAGTCCCCCTTTTTTCGAGGCGTCAAAGACCAGAACATAGATTCATCGCCATTATTCCCCTGAACTTAGACATGGCGAATACTGCGATCCTATACACCTGGAACGCTGCATGACGTCGCCAAAGGCTGTAGGTTTGGATGAAGCCAAAATGGATGGGTTTCAGACCCGATGACATTCGCCAAGCAACTCATTTGATCCTTGGGTTGGTCTTGGGGAGCGATCCAGATTGCCGGGCTGATTGGTATCTTGTAACCTTATTTTCCACTCAGGGCAAGCGGACAGAGTCTGCACTGCCCAATCTCAGAAAGTGCCAACGGTGCTATAGGTCAGTCTTTGGCGGGTTTAGTAATCTTGACGAAAGTTCATCACCAAGAGTGCCACAAAGGGGACGCGTCCGTTGGGGAAGGTTTCTAAAGAATGCTCTTCAAGGGTGCGTCCTCGAGAACTTCCGGTCTAATTCGAACCTAGCGAAACAAGTATCAAAGCTGACAGACGGCGTTTCACCGAGGATCACGGTTCGATGAAAGGAAAGTTGAATACGGTCACCAGTTGTCAGGTCTCAAGATGTTCTGATTACATGGCAACGGAGTCGTCGGCAGCAAGCCACACGGTCAGTGCTCTGCATCGCGGGCTGCCGCTGCCACGCGACCGTACTGCCTCGTATCATTCTGACTCTCAAAGCTTCAGCCTCACCACTAACTATAGCATTCTAGTATTCCCCTTTGCCATATTGCGGGTTCAATGCTGTGGGTCGCCGGTGGGCGCTGGCCAAAGCGCTATCGAGGTTCCGAGAAGAATCCGGTCTGGTTCGTTATTGTAGCGTTGGGGGCTGAAAAGCAGCGGCTTGGTTGACCAAGTAAGCTAGGCATCTCTGCGGCCGAAAGATTCGGGCTTCTATTATTGCGAGGAGGAATCATGCGGTCAGCCGGAAGACTTTCTCGGTCGGTGGTCCCGCCGCAATCAATCAAGTCGCGGACGGGAAGCCCGCATTGGGAATCGGCCAAGAGCATTGCGCTGTTATGATCCCCAATGTCTTGGTAGCGCAACGCTAATGGCTTTGTTTACCAATGCACCACTTGCGAGGCGACGGCGTTCGGAGGGCACTGGTCCGCATCTCTTGGGCTGTCAATACCACGTGAGAGGCAGACGGCGATGGCGTCGCAAACTAATCTGGGCTCGACCAGGCGCTGGTAACATTGAATGAGTAACGCTAGCAACAATCATTGCAATAGCCTGATGCTCAGTGCAACATCCGACTCTACCAGTCGGTTGTGTCTCAAGGAAAGGGGAGTGGCGTGAACATCGTTAGCAGAATATTTGGAGCGGAAGACCCTTACGGTACGGGACTCAGGAAGACAGAAAATGGGACCTGTCGACTACATAACCCCCCTCCTGGTGTTGACAGACGATTAGGCTTAAGTTTCAGGCCTCTTTTCCTACAGCGGATTTCTTCCCTTGAGGTTCATGCTGCAGTGGAACTTTGAAACTCTGGACGGTGAGTTGTTGTCTGTCAATAGACTATTCTCAAAGTCATCCTTAACATACAAGGATCATTTAAACAAGATCTGGCTGTTTGAGCTCCACTTCGACTCGGCCCGCAGCCGACAAGGTGGGCGACTCATTTCTGTCCAAGGTGCATCCTTCCAGCACCAACAACACCAATCCACCAAGTCCCATCAACCCCCCACACGCCTCAGTCCTTACTTCAACAACTTTCCGCCATCAGCGTGGAGCGTTGTTCCAGTTACGAGGTAGTTCCTCATCAGCGACAGGTAGGTCTCAGCCAAGTCCTCTAGGTCCGCGATTCTGTTCAGCAGTGACGTGCTTCTGAACATGTCCCCTACAGCCCCGGGGTTGGCCTTGAGATCCCCAAACTTCAGACTCTCAAACGTAAAAGTCATGACTTACGTCTGCGATGCTCCGGGTGAGACAAGGTTGACCCTGACGGGAGCCATGTCAACTGCAGGCCCTCTCGCCAACGCATCTTTGGCGTCGGGTTACGATTCCGCGAGGCGCTTGATGATGGGTGACTAGTAGGGGAAGTCTGGAAGATACTGAAGATATTAGTTGTTTGAATCCCGAGTAGAATTGTTGAAGACAGGCCTTGACTTGGTTTTTTGTATGTTCAGCGTCGCCACATTCGCCCCCTCCGCTAGCCCACAAACACCACAACCTCTCGGCTTCACCCTCCGTCGTGCAAGTTTGGTCTACCATCCAGTCAAACATGTGTATATAACCCCGCAAAAGCTCTTTTTCCAACAGAATCTTGTTTTCTAAATATTCTTGGGGACCGTTTGAGACGTCATTGGTATCGCGGATCTGTGGATCTGTAAGTAATCGAATATCTGCATGTTGAACCCCCTAACACGGGTATCTCACCCAGACTGCGTGCAGATGAGGGTTCACCTCTTGGACCCTCAGACACAAGAAGTAAATTTGTAGGCTGAACAGTAATGGTAAAGTCCCAGTGTATGGGCTAACTTCTGTTCGTATTTCGCGATCTATGATGATGATTATTTCTCTGTATGCCTCTACGCTCACATTTGTCATTTTAGGCTTTGATATGTCCCCTAGCTTGCTGCAGCGCATGAAATCAGGTGGCGCCGGGATCCGAGCTGAGATCTCAAGTGCCACTTGCATGTAAATAGGTCTTTGGGCGACGATACAGGGAGGCTTGATTGTTGCGCACGTTATAAGCATGAACACATTGGCCGTTCCATTTTTGCTACTGGGTGGAAACCTCAACACTCAACAGGATTTTCATATCCAGGTTGGTCTGGTACAAGTTTCTGGCGGATTCAGCCAGCAGATGATGCACCAACCTTGTTGAAATCGAGCGTTGACATAGTTACGTCTCGAGTGGCGAGAACCTTGGTTCGCAGTATGACGAACACCGAATGGTCTCGCTACACTCAATTGTACACAGACTGTCAATGGCCAAGAGGTTACTACTAGTTTCGTGGTCTTGTCCTTCCGTGTGATATTGAATAGGGCCACTCAATCCTGCCCTGTGATGACTCTTCAGAAATAAAATAATCAGGCATCCAAGTCGGCAAAAGATGATAAAACATGGTACCTCGTGATCCGATGTTCGCCTTAACTCTAAAAACGTGGACGAAATATGAAATGGTCCGCCAACTACTCTGCAATCAGCCCTACCAAAGGAGGACTGAATTTTAATCTGGCCTCGAAAACTACGACCGAAACGCATGGAGTTATTCTCCGTTAGGATAATCTGTCTCTTGAACTACTTTTTGCTTTCATTGATGTTAGTCGACTCCAATAAAAACAAGTTTGTTTGTGATCCATCTAGCACTCCACGATGTCCTCCACAAACTCCGTCTTCCTTTATGGAAACTGGAGGCGACCAAGCATGATCTACGTCCTCCTTCATGGCAGCCCCGACCCACCTCGAGCCATCACGAAGAGATATCATTATCGACAAGCTACTCTCTGCGACGATCCCCGACAGCCTCCTACTTCCGGTCGCCGAGGGGCGAGCATGGACGGGGTCTACGTCACTGGGCTAACGGGAGCGGAAATTGGAACGATGGACGGGTTCCTTGCCGCCGGCGGATGCAACCGACACGAAGTCATGGTTCAAATCATCTGCTGTTCTGGACACGACCATATGAAGAAGGCGTTTGTTTGGTTTCCATCGAGGCCGCTCAACGAAAACGTCCATTCATGGAACGCAGGCCCCCATTCAAGGCCCAACGGTGGCGCCAACAGAACCGCGCATGGTGTCAACCCAGGAGCCGCTCAAGGACATGCCAACTCAACACTCAGCGGAGCTGCCGATGCTGCTTAGATTTCGACAACAATGCAAACACAAAATGGTAGCACAGAAGCTCGGGATGGGGCACATGCTCAGTATCCTTGGAGAAATGATCTGGCGTTCGAACAGTTCGATTTGGTGGTATTCTATCGGTCTGGCAGCAGGGACGATTCTGTCCGAGAAATTTCGGGTGCGTCTAGACAGATCATCGTTATTTGCATCGAGGTAGAGAGGGTTTGGAGATCCTGACAGTCGTTCCGAAGTGGTAAACCCCCAAAGCTAGTACATAGCGTCCAAAGAAGACTGGAAGTCCTGACTCGAAGAAAAGTTCTCTGCTGGTGAAGCCAAGAAACTGGAAAGGCCAACACACATTCCTGTGACTGGGCCCTCGCGATATGGCTAATTCGGTCTATCAGCAAAGATCCGCCTGTCTAGTGCAACCCCCGCTGCTGGCCCCTCTCAAGGCGCCATTGAGCATACAAGGAGCAAATAGGTGGTCTAGACAGCGATATGGGCGGGTTCTGCTACGCTGACATGCTACGGTAATTCCATCTGATTCCAGTGAAGATCGCCATCTTGGCTCAACGACCCTGGAGAGGGGCCAGGGAGCGCAATCTTCAGTGCAACGTCGGGAATCCCCCGCAAACGAGCAGGCTCAAGGGAGAATTTTGACGTGGCAATATTTCTCATAAGAATGGAACAGAGGACCCGCCCAGGTTTTCTCCGGAATTGAGACGAATAGGTACCGCATACGTGGTACATCATTTGCTATTACTCTCGACATACCATGGCGCACCGTATCTCAACGCTCCTCCTCTACGTCGTGGCGGCCTCAACCGGTGTCGCAGCAGCAGCTCGTTGCAAAGTCTACCCCGGCGATGCGGCCTGGCCCTCCGACGAAGAATGGACGTTGCTCAACGAACGCGTTGACAACCGTCTCCTAAAACCGCGTCCACAAGCGGCGGCATGCTATAATGGCCCCGAATACGATGCGGCTGCCTGCGCCAAGATGTCGTCCAACTGGACCAACTCGTACATCCACCTTGATGACCCCATCGAGATGTTCTCGCCTGTCTACCAAGGTTTAACCTGTCTGCCACCCAACATCTATGACTCGAAGAACTGCACGATGGGCGGCTTCCCTTTGTATGTCATCAATGCGACTTCGCCAAAGCATGTGCAGGAGGGCGTCAAGTTTGCCAAGGAGAAAGGCGTAAGACTCGTGGTGAAGAACACGGGACATGACTTCTCAGGCAAGTCGGGTGGCGGGGAGTCCTTGAGTATCTGGACCCATTACTTGAAGGATATCGAGTACATTGAGGGGGTCAACGATGAAATTGAGGGATACTCTGGTCCCGCCTTCAGGTGTGGCGCCGGAGTCCAAGCTTTTGAGATCTACAAGGTGGCTTCAGAATACAATAAGGTGGTTGTCGGTGGCGAAGGACAGGTACGTTCGCGAACAGGTACTCAGTTCAATGACTTCAAGACTAACATTCCTTACAGACAGTGGGGGTCATGGGAGGTTACATCCAAGGCGGCGGCCATAGTCCTCTCAGTTCTATTTACGGCACAGGCGCAGACCAAGCTCTCGCGTTCGAAGTTGTCACAGCCGATGGCGAGTTCGTCACAGCAGACCACATGCAAAACTCAGATCTGTTTTGGGCCCTTCGCGGAGGCGGCGGTTCAACTTTTGGCGTTGCGACCTCGGTCACAGTCAAGGCTTTCCCAGACATCACTACCACCGCGTCGGCATTCAAGTTCTCAACAGCAGACGGTATCTCCAACGAGACCTTTTGGGCTGGCGTGCGAAGCTACTTCAACTCCTTCATCCACAATGCCGATAATGGTACGTACGCATATTTTGTGTTGCTCCACAACAACCCGAGTCCTGGAAACTTTCTCTTCCAGATGACACCTTTCTTCGCGCCGAACAAAACAGCAGGGGAAGTCGATGCCTTATTGCGTCCATGGTTCACCGAGCTTCGGAACCTCGGGATCAATTTTGATCCCAACATCACGCAGTATGACAGTTTTTACCCTGCCTGGAAAGATTCTTTTCCTCTGGAAGTGGTCGAAAAGGTAAACGTGCAGAGCGGTTCCCGCCTTTTTCCACGCAGAAATTTTGAAGACGAGGAGCTGAAGCAAGCCACTTTCGACGTCATCCGCACATCGCTCGAGACAAATCATGTCTTTGTCGGATTCAACATTAAGGCAACCAGTCCAGATTACCCGGATAACGCAGTCAACCCCGCTTGGCGCGAAAACATCCTCTTCGCGATCCAGTCTGTCAGATGGTCAGCCAACGCGACGGCAGAGCAGATCTTGGAGGCGCGCAAGGGGTTCACATTTGGAGACATGCAACGATGGCGTGACGTGTCTCCAGGCGCGGGCTCGTACCTTGCTGAGTCTGACAGAATGGAACCGAACTTTCAGCAATCGTTTTACGGAGATAGCAAGTACCCGCGACTGCTGGAGTTGAAGCGTAAATGGGACCCCGAGGATGTTTTCTACGCAGCTACCGCTGTCGGCAGTGAGTTTTGGACGATTATAACGGCAGACGGACTTCCTCACGAGAATGGCAAACTGTGCCGCATTGGGGAGTAAAGGTGCAGGGACTAATAAATCTGGGATTGATGTGGCGCCCCTTATCGCAAGTTTGAATGTGATTCCATTTGCGTTTCTAGGGTCCATGGATGATTCTCAATGGCGTAATATTAAACTTTAACCGTTTACACCGTTGATATTAGACAACTGACTTCTGCAATTTACAAAGCTTGCAAATGGCATTACGGAGATAGGTGCTGTTTTTAGTTACTTATGGCCCCCTCATGCCACCAAGTGACCGCACTATTGTTCAATCACTTCACAACTTAACCCATCATTGAAGCAAATGTTTTGAGAATTCACAGCAGCTCAAAGTTAGCGCTTGTTCCTACCACAGCAATAAACCATGGCATTCGTGCAAAGCATGGAAACGATGAATCCTATGGATGTTCCGTGGGAAGAGGCATGGAACTGGACAAATGATCACTTCGACAACTACACCGGATACTACTCGTACAGCAACTATGGCGAAATGGGCTACATGGAAGCCCTGTATACCTTCTTTATCTGGGAGACCTGGATATCGATCAAGAAGATGGCATCTAAGAATCTTCTTTACCCAACCTTCCTCTACACCCTCAGCGTAGCTTGTATCGCCATCGCAATCAACGCCAGGGAGCGCTACCGAGCAGCCTGGGTTACTGCATCCATTGCTATTGGAGCCGCCATCATCCAGTATATCAGCAAGACGGACTTTGTATACGTGATCAAGGATACCATGGTCAGACTCGTCATCATTCACAACTTGGGTTCTGTCGTCATGATTCTGTGGGAGAAGTTCTGTCTCACCGAGGAGCAGAAAAGACTACCCTGGGGACAACGGGCAATCGCCACCTACAAGATCATGTGGAACTCGCGATTCGTCAACACCTCCCGACCTGCTCCTGTCTTCCACTTGTTGAAGGCGGACGAGGAGCGGCAAAAGGCTGTTCTTCGCGCTACTATCGAAAAGGACGAGGCGGAGGGGCTCAACGATAACATCGCTCCTGCTGAGCAAGCTGACGACCAAAACGAAATCTTCCCTTACACCGGAAAGGCCTGGAATGCCGCGCGACAAGTCAGCCATCGTACCTGGGGATGTATAAGCTGGCCTGTGGCCCGCCTCTGGAATTGGTTCAGCCCTAGGACTCGCTGGATCGTAAAGACAACCGGTATAGTCACAGCCGTCTGGGCTTCAGATCGCGTGATCGATCAAATCGCTCAGGTAGTCATTGTCTTCGACTGGGATGATGTTGAGCTTCACAAAATCTATTTCTTCCGCCGCCTCCACGAAGTCACTTCTCGCGAGATCGCTATCCGCTGCTTCTTCGCCTTCCAAGCAATTTGGGGCGCCTACGCATTCTACACCATGGTTCATTCCACCATTGCCATCTTCTTTGTGGCCCTCCGTATTGACGAGCCCGAGGAATGGCCCCCTGTTTTTGGCGACATTCGCCAGGCCTGGAACCTCCGCCGCTTTTGGAGCAAGTATTGGGACCGTCTTATTTACCGCGCTGTCAATGGCCTTGGCGAGATGTTTATGACTGCCATCGGCCTAGGACAGCGCCCATTCCGTGGGAAGAAGCGTTGGCTACTTAACGGGCTCGTGTTTGCCATCAGCGGTGTTTTTCACGCACTCACTGACTACTTTTCCGGCATCCACTGCAGCTACATGTGGGAACTCTGGTGGTGGAACATGAACTTTGTAGGAATCGTTGGTGAGACGGCATTGCTGTACTCCATTCAAACCTGCTTCCCTCGGTTATACTACAAGATGAGCGGAAAGACTGGGAAGGCCGTTGGATTTCTTTGGGTCTTCGCATGGCTGTTCTGGGCCTCTCCTAAGAATCAATTCACTGCCATGCATTGCCTGCCTGAAAACCGTTAAAAAAGCGAAGTGCAGTCTTGAATGGGGGATAAAGGGAACGCATGGCTGGAATCGGGTGTTACATTGATTGTTGCGTTGGAATTGGACGAGGAGCTGAACCGGTATTGATTACTGCCCTGCTTGGTGTTTGGCTGAATGTTAATAGCCATTGCAATACAAGACATAATCATCACATGCATTTTCATGGTCACCAGTCACTATGGATCAACAATCTCGCAGGAACAGAACTGGCTTTGGCCTAAAGAGTCAGCAGAGCAAATTTTGTCTTTTATCGCCACGAAGTTGCCCTCTACGCTCTACAATTCTCTCAAGGAAGAAGGAAGAAGTTGTAAGGGAGATGGAGAAGAAGCGATGGTGGGAGATAACCAAACAGTAAGGAATTATCCAACTGCTTAGATGCCAGACAGATCCATTTTGAAGCATTCATGACTTTCATGGCCCATCAGACAATTAAGTTTCCCAGTTCCCTCAATTTCGGCCTCATTCGCAAACCTGATATTATGACCGAGCCAAGTTCAAAGTTGCTAGCTGCGCTTGTATGGCCGCCAGCAATTGCGCTAAGCTGGCGCTACCTCACAAGTTACTTCCCTCACAATGGGGCCAACCACCGGAAGGGCCTCTATCTGGGGCATCTTGGCCTGTATCATCAGGTATTGTACTCTGTAAATAAGTAAGTAAGAGCTAAGTAGCACAGAAGAACCTGGGATGGTGGTCTTCGTCGTAATACTTCTTCGACTTAGAGGGCTGGTCGATCGTTTTGTCTTTTGCAGCAGTACCTCAACCCCGTTCAGGAAGTTTCCTTACCCCAATCGCCAACCCCTTCTACAACTCACTAGTTTACTCCTCACGCAAGCTTCCATTCATGCATGCCAACCCCTCGCTCTAGCCATCCTGCAAAATTGACCATTTCGGATGCAGGCTACAGGCCAAAATACCATCACGTGTGAAATTTCTCGAGTTATTAGTCGTAGAATGCCGACCGTCGCTGTTCTTGCAGGTCTAAGGCTCTTGGGACGCCGGTAGCTGCATGTGAGATACCCCGCCTCGAATGGCCAAATTCCGGACTGGCTTCTACAAGTTCTTCTTGTTCACCCAGCCATAAACATTAAGTCACACTTCGACATTTTTATCGTTCGAACCCCTCATTGTCTGATGTTCATCTTAACCCACCACTACACCACCAGGTCACCCCTATTTCCTGCCGTCGACAAACACATGAAGTCAAACACATTACCCTTCGCTCTCAACGACTAGATATAGATCACCCCATCAAAAATGGCCAGGAATTTGAGCACCTTGCCAGCATATTTGACCCGTCTTTTCAGCCTCGCAGGCAGGACAGCCGTCGTCACGGGTGGCAGCTCAGGCATAGGCAAAGAAATTGCACTCGCCCTTGGCCAGAGCGGTGCAAAAGTCATACTCATCGCGCGCCGAGCGGAACCCCTAACATCAACTATTGAACAACTCACCCAACTCGGTGTCCCTGCGACTTCAATAACAGCAGACCTGTCAAATCTTGCAGACCTCAACCACGCCAGTGCTCGCATCAAATCCGCCCATGGCGTGCCCGATATCTTAGTCAACGCAGCCGGGGTGTCCCATCGTCCACCTCTGTCACGGATAACACAAGGAGACTGGGACTACACCATCGCAGCAAACCTTACAGCGCCATTCGCGTTGGGCCAAGCGTTCGGGCCAGGGATGGCTGAGCGCGGAAGCGGTCGCATAATCAACATTGTCAGCCAACAATCATTTCGCGCCTTCGGTAACAGCGGCGCTTACGGTGCTGCAAAAGGCGGTTTGGTATCTCTGACGCGCTCTCAGGCCGAGGCATGGTCGCGAAGCGGGGTTCTGTGCAACGCTATCGCACCCGGGCTCGTGGACACGCCGATGACGGAAGAGGTGCTCGCCGATGCCGAAAAGGCGGAGGCGCATGCGGCACGTACTATGATCGGAAGGAACGGGTTGGTGGAGGACTTTGCCGGGGTTGCAGTATGGTTGGCGAGCAATGCGAGTGCTGCGGTCACCGGGCAAACGATCTTCGTTGACGGGGGATACTCGGTTACTTAACAGAGCCATCATTCATGTGGGAATGCATTGTAAGCGTTTGGTTTTGATTCGCTGGTTACTGCTGCATAGTAAGATGTGAGTGAGAGGGCTGATGAATAGGGTTCACTTTCACTACTTTACTCCACACAACATGCCACTGAGTGAATCTCGGCTCCGAACTGTCAAGTTGGGATGTGTAGACCCCTATGCCAGAACTTGTTCCGGCCACTCCACACTCTGCCTCGGCGATATGAGTAATTTTTTGCGTTAATGGAGCGTCGTTTCTGCGTGTCTGATGGTTCGATTTCATGGATAAAGGCGATAATTGTGGGAATGGTTTCATCATCGTGTTTGGGGAGGGCGGAGGAAGTGACCGTTTTGACATGCAGATCCCGGCTCGACCCTATGAGGGTCGGCCGCGACCTGCTAAATTTGGAGTATGCATATAGTGTCCTAGTAGCATCGACGTAGATAAAAGTCGGTCTTTGCTCAAGCTGTTGAGGAGTTGGATGCCTGAGTCTACACTTGTCACAAACAACTCACCTCTTAGTTCCTCACAATATCAATTCAGTCATGGAGAAAACCTCCGGACGTCCATTGCTCACCGCAGCTTTAGTCCTCTGGGGTTTACCGTCCGCCTTGGCGCAGAATGCCCGAGTCAAAGTAACCTTAGACGAGACCTTCCGTACCGTCGCCCCTCCAAACGACGCCTTCGCCCACAATGCGGACCACGTCCGCGTCGCCTCGACGGTTCTCCTCGGCCTCATCCTTACCTTCGTTCTGCTCTCCCTCCGGGAAAGCAAACGCTGGTCCTCGACCGTCCCAGCGGCGCTGACCCTCGGCGCGGCGACCTGCATTCTCCCCGAGGCCGTGGACAACTACCTCGCCAACTGTTACTGGGCCCAGTCCCACGACCCGTCACAGCTCATGTTCACCTTCCTGGGGCGCGAGTTTGACCTCTACGTCGGCATCATATGGTGGTCCTTTGGTGCGGTCTTAGGATGCACCATCTTTGGCGCTCTGATGCGCGGGGTGACCACTAAGACCCTCTGGGTCTTTTTGGGCCTCGCGGCTCTGTTCGACCTCGTCCTGGAAGAGTGTCTGCTTAACTACGGCGGGCTTTACCTCTACTACGGCCACCAGCCGCTGGTGCTGGTCTCCAAGTTCCCGTGGTGGTGGGGTTTCTGCAACGTGTCGGCCATCTTCCTGGGTATTGCCTCGACTTACCGGTATCGGGAGTGGTTTAACGGCTGGCGGAGCATCTTCGTCCTGCCGATACTGCCGTTTTGCTACATCGCAGGATGGTCTCTTGCCGCGATGCCCACTGTTTATGCCGTCCACGCGGACTACTCTCCTTTCATCACGCAGCTATGTGGTCTCCTGACGTGCTGTTTGGCTCTGGTTCAGACCGGGGTCATGATGGACGTCCTTCTTGAGCGCGACCCGCTTAAGTTTGATCAGTCCAGCCGATCGCTGAGGCTGGAAAAGGGGACATCTTCAACTAGGTCCGCAAGTAAGACAAATACCTTAGGAAAAATCTGGGAGGGAATCTAGAGCTTGTAGGCTGGTAGGGCGCCTGTACGCTCTTGATGTATATTAATAGTCTTAGACTACACTTTTGGAAACTTCTTATGTATAATTATTATACACCAG
Organism: Colletotrichum liriopes; assembly: GCA_022179045.1. Lineage (NCBI taxonomy): Eukaryota > Fungi > Ascomycota > Sordariomycetes > Glomerellales > Glomerellaceae > Colletotrichum > Colletotrichum liriopes. The sequence continues at coordinate 27,554 of BPPX01000065.1, forward strand.
AATATTAATAAAGCTTTATAAGCTAACATACGCCTCAGACTGGTTTGCGTGGTCTCGTTGACATCAAGGGAAACCCCTCCAACGTGGACGAGGAGAGAGTCGTCTTTGTAAATTTCGGTGGTGGAATTGCCAAGCAACCTATTGAAGGGAAGAGTTTCTCCACGATATAGACGCTCCAAGTTACCTCATTCGCTGCTCTCTTCACAACTGCACCGATGAAAGAGTGTCAAGGTTCTGACCCGTCTCGCTGACGCTTTTGCGTCGGACAGCGAGCGCTCGCTGCTGGAAGCGTCATACAGAGAGCGCCGTCGCTGAAAGAATAAGTGCTGGGCTTTACGACATTGAACATCGGTGGTAAGGAGAGGACTGCCAATGATTGGAGCGAAATAAAAACTCCCGCTGGGCTAAACATGGCACTGATCCATGATTTGGACGTAAGGTTGCAGGTTCTTGAGTGTGTCAAACCTTGATTTGACTTTCAGCAGCTGAGGGACTGAAACAAGACCACAGGCATTTCAGGGTGACCTCCCGATATCTCTCTTATGTTGTGGAGGCCTTTTTGGTAGACCAAGGCACCAAGAGGACGTGAGTTAATCATGTGGTTTAGTTGAACAACATCTGATTCCACGCGCAGCTTAAATTCTTGAACTTAACTCAAAGCCATTCAATTCCGTTTATGAATCAGGCTTTCCAGATCCAGGTATTGCGTGGCAAGTATTTGAATGCGAGATGCGTCCGTCAGTGCATGAGGACGAAGCTGGAAAATGCGTCGCCGATAACGAGACTCTAATAATTAAAATCGGCACATGTTCCTCGGAGTCTAGGCTGAGTCCGAGTGCGGCTGCTCGACCTTTCGAGTGTGACTGGCCGGGTGTCCAAATAGAGTTTGCCTCGAGGCTCACTGTTTGAGGGCATACAAACATTGTGACTGGGGTCTAAAAAGGGTTCGGCTGCAGTTTTCTGTTCATGTTAGAACTTTTGTCTTATTAAGAGTTAGAGCTTTTTAGATACCAATGATGGCAAAATTGGTTAGTAGTATTGCTGCTCTAACCAGGTCTTGCGAAGCTGGTCACATTTGCCAATCCTTTTTCTGACGGTTATTTGCATCATGTCGAGTGGTTTAAGAAGCATGATAATAAAACAATTTGTGTAAGTTCAAGCAGTTATAGACCAATATCCCAAGTCTCAGGAATCTTCGTTACCATGAATCTAGGGCTGAGAACCATCCCTTTGCTGCATACTGTCCCCTTCCTCGGCATCAAGCGCATGTATCCTCGCAACTTACGCACTGTGAAGATGTTCTGCCCTGATTGAGCCTTGACGGCTGTGACTCCCAACTCGAATGTTTCATCATCTACGTTGGTTAAATCGCACAATGTTCCTGCTTATGACGCTGCAGGCGATACACTCCGTGTTACCGTTATTTGAGAGAGCGTGGAGGTTGATTGTACGCTTGGGGTCTACTGTTTGTTGGGCGACGACTCGGAGAAAACGCAAACCTACGTTGCCCGACCAAGTGCAAGCGGACTGAGAAGACGGAGGCAATTGTGTCGAGTGTCGATGGGTTAAAAGGGGAGAAAGCCATAGACTCGATCGAATCGGGCCTGAGATCTGAACTAAACAATACGGGGCACGCATGCATGCCAAGACCAACGCGCGATGCCTCAGAACACTCCAAAACAACAGGCACACACCTAGGTACACCTAAGTGCACTGCATGAGTTCCTAGCACATCAGCACAGGTACTATGTACGTATCCGTAGAGTACGCAGCGCTCGACATTAGAACAGCGACTGCGTAGTCGGTCAGAGCATGGAGAAAGCGCCGTCAAGATCTGTGGGACAACTTGGGATGTTTATAGTTACCAAGTGTTTGTACAATGTTTCTCAATATGCAGCAGGGCATTATTATGTGGTAACGGATGACAGCGGGTTCCTGGCCGGGGATGTTCCTTCAAGCTCCGAAGCGGCCGGGGATGCCGTGAGCTATCCAAAATAGGAAGGTGGTCATCTCAACCCCGCTGAATATTTCCACAGTGGATCCGTTCCGGCATTTCCTTCGATATTTCTCTAGTATAAACATTTCCTCTCAATTTCCCCCTCCGATAACCGATCAGCATTCACCATCTCCCAGCCACCCACGCACATGATTTGCTGTTGCTCCTGCTTCTCGCTAGTCTCCGTAGTTGGTCGCCGTCAGTTTTGCAACTCCAGCCCAACGTCACAACCGACCCGGACCCTGTCATGAGGCGGACAGGCACACACTGCCAGATGCACACAAAGCGTTTGCCGGGACCAGCCTGAGCTTATCCGGGGGTTTCGAGTCTCTGGGAACTGGGCCAGTTGGCGCTGCGGGGAAGCTGGGACAAAATGTCTCATTTGGCCATTTGGCCTTGCCCCATTAGACGCTCTGCGTATCTGTATCCGTATCTCCAAGGATATCTGTTTCCAAGTCACGGTTGCGATAGGGCGGACTGCCCGTTGGTGATCGTCGCCGACCTGCAGGCTGCCGAAATGAAAACATTAGTCTTTCCCCAACCAACCGGGCCCACGACCTGAGTCGGATTGTGGGCGAAGTCGGTGTCGGCTCGCTCCATGTCAATTGCGCCATCCAGGTCCCATTCATATTAAAGCTTGGGCGCGCCTACCAACATCGTTGGATTCTGTGTCTCCCTCGAACCAGCCAGCCCGTTCCCGGTCCAAACCTGTAGCAGTTCCCTCGTACAGGACCACCCAGTACACCGTGCTGCCCTCCCGACAAGCAAGAACAGACGTTGTGACCTCCCCGACTCAGCCATCATGAAGCTCTCCTTGACTTCTGCTGTCCTCGTGCAGTTGCTGCTCGGCACCACGCAGTCCGTCCTCGCAGCTCCGAGCCAGAGCACCATCCCGAAGCTGGGCGCCGTCGCCTCGGAGGCCGATATCTGTAGCAAGATCGGTACCGACATCCTCAAGAAGGGCGGCAATGCTGCCGACGCGACGGTGAGCACCGTCCTCTGCGTCGGTGTCGTCGGCATGTACCATAGCGGTATCGGTGGTGGCGGCTTCATGCTCGTTAGGTCGAGCAACGGAACCTACGAGTTCATCGACTTCAGAGAGACTGCCCCGGCTGCTGCGTTCGAGACCATGTACTCGAACAACACAAGGGCAAGCATGTACGGCGGCCTGGCCAGGTACGTTATCCCCATATTGTACGCCTTATATCGACGGGCATCTGACACTTCAAAGCGGCGTTCCGGGTGAACTACGTGGGCTGGAGCACCTGCACAAGAAGTATGGCAAGTTACCCTGGGCGAAGGTGGTCGCGCCGGCAATCAAGGTAGCACGCTACGGCTTCCGTGTCACGGAGGATTTGGTCAGATACATGAACAGCGTCACCCCGAACGGCAACTTCTTGACGGAAGACCCGACATGGGCCATTGACTTTGCGCCGAAAGGATACCGTGTCAAGCTCAATGAGACGATCACGCGAAAGCGTTACGCCGACACCCTTGAGGTCATCGCGAAGGAGGGCGCCGACGCCTTCTACACCGGTGCCATCGCAAACGCCACCATTGCGGCTTTGCAGAAGTCCAACGGCACCATGACTCTGGAGGACCTCAAGAACTACACCGTCGCCGTTAGAGAGCCCGCCCAGATCTCATACAGAGGGTATAAACTCACCGCTTGCAACGCACCCTCGGGCGGAATCGTCGCTCTGAGTGCTCTGAACATCGTCAGCGGATATGAGGGCTTCGGTGACGCCGCGTCAAGGAACAGCACCGTCCACCGGCTCGACGAGGCCATGCGCTTCGCTTACGGCCAGCGCACGAAGCTGGGCGACCCGTCATTTGTGGACGGCCTGCCAGCATACACCAGAAACATGATTTCCCCCCAAACTGGCGCCGAGGTCCGCTCCAAGATCTCCGACTTCCAGACTCAGAACGTGTCGTACTACAATCCCGAGGGCATCGAGTCACTCGAGACGCCGGGGACCTCTCACATCGCCGTGGCCGACGCCAGCGGCTTGGCCATCTCCCTGACCACTACCGTCAACCTCCTCTTCGGATCGCAACTCATGGTCCCCGAGACTGGTGTCATTATGAACGACGAGATGAACGACTTCAGCATTCCCGGCTCTAGCAACGCTTTTGGATTTATCCCAAGCCCCGCCAACTATGTCCGCCCCGGCAAGAGACCCCTTTCATCCATCTCGCCCGTCATCGTCGAGCAGCCCGACGGCAAGCTGTACTTCGTCATCGGCTCCGCCGGAGGTAGCCGCATCATCACCGCGACTATCCAGAACATTCACAACGTGCTTGACAGAAACTTGACGACAGCGGAGTCGTTGGCCGAACCCCGCTTCCACGACCAGCTGAGCCCCAACACCGCCGCTTTCGAGTATTCCTACGACAACGCCACCACCAGCTACCTCACGACCCTGGGCACAAACGTTACCTGGGTTGCGCCTGGCGGTAGTACGGCACAGGGTGTGAGACTGTTGCCGAACGGCACTTTCGAGGCCGCTGGTGAGCCGAGACAGAAGAACTCGGGAGGATTTGCTGTGTGATTTCCAAAGGAAAAAAAAGGAATTGTACAGTAGCTTCAATAACGCTTCAATAATGAGATATTAATGATTTGGAAATAACTGTTCATAGAGTGGGTGAAGATTCGCATTCACCACCCATCTCATGCTCGTATGTGACATAACCTTTGTTCAACATCAATCCTAGCTATTGCATCTTCTTTTTGGTCATCTAGATTACTACTTCATACTTGGTAACCTTGCATGTTCTGCACACGGAGCAATGAATGATCCAAACCCAACGCCATGTGGGAGAAAACATCATTGCAACTCATAATACCTTGTCCTTGGTGATGCAGGCATTTCCATCACCGCGTTCCTCGAATCCAACTCGGCAGTACGCGTCAAAAAGCCTGGTCGCGCTCACCACCTCCGAACCCGACCTCTCACACTTTCGGGCAACTGGGCTAGCAATGATCGCCCTGAATCGGTCCGAACTTGGGGCACAGAAACAACTGTACGATGTTGTCCTCTCCCCGTCACCACAACCAGCAACCATGTCCCGGAAGATGGCGCTGATAGGCGGCCCGGCACACAACGGAAGGGAATCGTATCCATCTGCCTGGTCCAGATAGTACACGGCCTTTGCTCGATGGAGAAAGACGAGGCAGCAAAGTAGGTAACGGTTTGTCTGGATGGCCACATGTTCGGATGGGCGGTATCAATTGACAGCATTAAGGTTTGAGCGTTGGTCAGAGATAGCCGGGGGCTTGGTTCAATATTTCAGGGGCGCGAAATTGGCGCGACACCACTAGCAATGGCTTTTGAAAGAAGGCAGAAAGAAGCCTTCCAAGGCGCGGACTACTTTCTCACGGGGGATCACTGCCCACATGTAGTTGCTCAAGGGGTACATTACAGGCTTGGACCGAAGCATCACCTCTTCTCCTCACAGCCCGCTGGGCAGATATTCTTCTTCACCACTCACTAGGATGTTTCGGCCACAGCACTTCATGGTTCCAGCAGCGGCGTGTATTCCACAATGAACTTGGCTTCCACTTTTCCGCCATCGTTCTTGAATGGAAACAAATCAGCCAGGGCAACATGTTGACGGGCCGCGTACAAGTAGCGAGTTTGCGACTTGTCATTCGATAAGCAAGCTGACGGCCGACTATCTCAGCCTGCACGTGAATCAGCTGCCCCGGCAACTTGTCCGGGCCCCCGGTCCTTTTCATGATTCAAACACCAAAATGATGCTTGTGTGGCTGGTACCTGGGCTCCGAAATTTCGATTGCTGTGCTAAGCTTGCACCCTGTTTGAACTTGCCAAAGCTTACATGGCGTGCTTGTAAAGTGGAGGTTGTATATCATTCAATTCTCACGGTTACTGGCGTGACAAGTTGACAGGCCTCTGAGCAATACTTTTGTGGCAGATCTGTGGATCTCGGTGTTCACCGTCAAGTGGAACCTCTCGAAATAGCGAAAACGCAATTCGGCGCTAATCATGCAGGCTGTGAAGCTATCCTTGCGTACATTGGAGCGTCGAAGTTGTACAAACACTTACAGATTTTGACATCTCGTTTTTGCCTATTTAGGGGCAGAATAGGCCGATAGATGGGAATGCACCATTCAAGATGGCAATGTAATCATTTCCAGGGTCATTACCGACCATCGCTTTGCCAGCTTCGCCGAGAACTGCCATGCAGGGGGTTACGACCAAAGTTCTACAGCACTGGTACAATGCAAAATATGTCGACAAGGACAAGACATCGACATTTACCGCCCAGTCATTGCTCTTTCTTACCGGTCTACAGGTAATGCTCTCATGAGACCGGAAAGATATCAAGCTGTGTTGAAGACTCTGGCATCTGAGGTCATCACTTTTGGCCGGGTCGCCCTCCCAAGCTCAGGGTAAACCAATGATCAACGATAATGCAGCCAGGAACCGTGCCACCTTAACAATGCGCAAGTGTCATGCCTGACTACTTACCTCTCCGACCCTGCGCCCACCAGACCCCACGATGTCAGAAACAGCAGGACTAAACCGTCCCTCCTGCCATCTCTTACTACTATGCTTGCCACCGTGCAATGTTTCATGGCTGAGCGGTTCTCCTGTTTGAATTTCTGTTGATTCTGAAGAACTTAGTTCGATTCCTTCCTGGACGATGACGATATATCCATTTAGCTCCCAAGCCCACCCAGATGTGAGTCAGCCTCCTGAGACCGTGGAACCAAAAGAGCAAATGCAGCGGAGATTTTGGTGCCGAATGTCCCCTGTTAGCACACAGAACACAAGACCTCGTAAGATGGAAAGAAGTTCAAAAAAGACTCCCCCTGCTCGAAGGAGTTGGGCTTCCTCGGCTCGGAGACGCTTTTAGCGCCTTGCAGCTTACCTGCTGGCTACGATGGGTTTAGTGTCATCAGTGGGACTGCGTTGAGAACGTCCGAAACATTTTGACATGATATAAGCTTGGGCTCCTAGGGGCAGATGGTATTGCTGGCTTTGGGTGAGGAAGAACAGTCGGTCTTCTTCCTGCTTGTGTTGGAGGCGGGCGCTCAGTCAATGAAGATCGGCCATCCTTGTAAGGGGCCGCGAGGGCCCAGCAATCATGTTCAGAGAACAGTGGTGAGACTATTGGTTACGGGGCAGCTTTCTCATCGATGGGGGAAATACTAGACTCCTAGGATCGTATTTCTGAGTTCTCAAGTCTTTTTCTTTCTGTTATATGATGCCTAGCGTTGCCATTACAGAACACGGACGTGACCATGGATTCTCAGGAGGCGGACACGATTTGCTAGCTCTTGGCCCGGCAAGTCAGTGTCAACCCCGAGTGGCATCTCGATGCGAACGTCACGTGGCGGGGTATCCGATGTATCCTGCAACTCCGGCTCGACTCGCCTCTATCCACCTTCGTAGTGTGTCCCCTGGCATCTTATGCGTTTTCCATTGAGCCACCACAAGTAGCCGTCTCACTCCATGCTCGTGTAGTACGCAGGCTTTGGCTGACAGGCCCTGATCTCTTTTCAAACACGCGTTCAAGGCTATTCCAAGGGTCCTCCTTTGGAGTCTGAGAAAGCCAAGTTTCCAGAGAATACCCAGACGTTTCAGTGTTTCGCCTTTGGCTATCGTAGTGAGGCAATGGATTGGCTGTTGTGGCTTCTTGTCTAAGCCATTGCATTAGCCATTTTACTTACTGATGATGAAGCATCTACATTCTACTCACTTCTTTTCGTCATTCATTCTGGTCCTAGTGTTGCTTATTCGTTGTATGGAGTTGTTCTGTGAGTCCAGTGTGCTAGTAGACTGCCTCTCTGTTGCAATCTTTGGCATTTATAGTTGCGTCCCCGAAAATGGCCCCGAGCCGGCTTTGGTCGAGGCTTGCGTTCTGGGCTCTGGGGCCAATTAAGAGTATTTTGGCCCCAGCAACTGAATGGATCATACTACAGCTTACAAACTGGCCCCAGCCAAAGACAATCATACCTCCAGTACTAGACTCGGTTTCGTTGTGCATGGGTTGGGAACAGAGGTCATTGTAAGGTTTAACAGGTGGGTTGCAGCCCTCTTACATCCCCGGCTGGCTGAAAAAACTGCTGTTGCGGCTGTCCAAGGATGCCCATTGCAGAATCATACGTCATCAAACCAGAATTTATAGCATGGTATAGCGCTCTAGACTCGTGCTAAGTTGATTTGTTGTTTGACTTTAGCTCATGGTCTCTGCATACAAAGGTTCCCGCCAAGCCATCAGGTTCGTGGCCTCCAGAAAACTGCCAGTGAGTTGGAAATCCTTCAGTCATGGAGCGCGAATCTTTATCAACGGTGAGAGAGTAGGCATCCATGGATATCAAGTCTGAACACGATTTAGTTCGTCCTCAGATGACGAAGAGGAAGCAGTCTGTTTGCCAAACTGACAACTAAACAGAGCGTGCAATGGGTAGTCAAACCACACAATCCATCACATCAAGATATGCCTCTACGCAAGATCTATTCAAACCTGGACAACAACAACATTGAACGCAAATGGCTACGTAAAGAAAACACGGTACACCGCCTTTACATTAACCCCCATATAACCCCGAACCACAGAAGCTTGGTCTCTCCCACAATCATTTAGCCTCTGGCGTTGTTGACCGACTCCCTTCGCGAGACTTCCGAACTGTTGGGTCCCGTATCTTTTTGCGTCTTCCGGGAGCTCCTGTCCCTTCCTTGCAGGTGTTGATGTGCTTCAAGTGAGCCTGGACGTCGTCCTGGGCCGTTTGCAGTCGGCAAATGCAGCGGAAATAAGGCTGCTGGGATCCACACGACCTCTTGTCTGAGATTTGGCGCAAGTGGCGACGGTAGTGGTCTTTTCGCGGTGTCGAATACCCGCAGCGACAGCGGTACAGAGTTGTTTCGCCATGCCTGTGCGCTTGGGTCTTGTGGTGGCGCACGAGGTCTTTACGGCTGGGGAAGCTCTTGGAGCAGCCTCTTTCGCAGCGGAATGCAGTGCTGCTCTTCTTCCTAGCTTGCTGGGAGATATTCGGTTTTGTTGGTCCAGGCGTGAAGAGTGAAAATGGCGAGAACGCAGTTGTGTTTGTTTGAGCGGAGAGGTGTGTGAGAGGCCCTTCCAGTAAGCTCGCACTCGTTGTATGATTGCCATCACAGGGAGAGCGACTCTCAATAGATTGTTGCGTCTCGGTATCGACTTGTCCATGGTCAAGAGTCACTGGGAAATCTGGTTCGGCACATAGTCCAGAGTTGATGACGGCTTCTGTGCTACTTACGAAACCAGATGTTGGAGGTGTCCTAAACCCCAAGTCTGTCGCGAAGAACTCGGCCTGACTCTCCAGGTTTGCTTTGGAGATGGGCGGGGTAAGATCGAACGCTACTTGAGAATCGAGCTCGAAGCTGGGTGGTGGCGGTGGTGATGATGGTGGAAAGAAGCCGGCGTTCACCAGTGGGCCCCAATCTAGGCCTTCAAACGCATCTGCCCTTGGTTCCAAAAAGGCGGTGGCGCTCTGGTCTGAGTAGGGGAGATTGCCGGGCCAAAGCGAACTTGTGGTTGTGTCATTTATGCAACACAACCAACCGATATCTGAGAGGTGTTTTGAATCATAACTGTTGTGATAAGACGGGGCAGTAGGCGCATCGAAGTGTTCCGCTGAAAAACTCAGGATGACCTCGTTGAGTTTGAACAGCACGGGGTCGGAGAGACCCCACGGCAGCCTTACCGCTCGAGTGGACGTCGGAAGCCAATAACACAGCTAGGACAGGACTCAAAACAGCTCGGCCGTAGGTCTTTTGGTTTGTCTTTCGGGCTACCAAGCTGAGGTGGGCCAGTTGCGTCCATGCTTGGTTGAAAACAGGGCCGGGGCGCGAGGGCGAAGTGGGCAAGATGGGTGGTGATGAGGGGAGGGCAAGGGAACAGGCGATTTCAATTTAATACGAGAGCCGCCCAGCCACAAAATTGGCCCCAAGCAAAACTGGCCCCAAGGCGGCCCATCTAGTGCGGGTGCCTCAACGTGCTGATCTGCATGCCGATGGCGGTTCCCGGCCAATGGAAGACAAGAGGCACATCGCCCTGCGTCTTGGGGCCAATTCCGACTACCTACCCATGTCCTTTGACATTCCGATATTTCTTTCAAAAGTCTACCCCGATGACCTGGCCAGGCCAGAGCCCAGCCTTCACCACCTGTCCAATGATGCCCGGTGTAACGTGAATAGGAGACCAAAAACATGGTATTCCAACCTGCCCTTGGAAGGAGATACGCCGGTTTGTCCAGCTTCAAAAATGATTTGAGTGCCTCGAGAAGCGAAGGAGAGTTGGACTCGAGTAGGAACTACATTCAATTCCGCTTGTACACATATTCACGCCGGTCTCGATTGTCCAGGTAAACCATGCATAACCGTGGGAAAAGTCACAGAGCCCAGAAAGATATGAAGACCAACTAGCAGAGAAGAAAGTCGCATACTAGGTCGAGAGGAAGACCATTCGTACACCTCATGAAACCATCGTGTCCCATCACCAACGCCCCTAGACCAACGTGAAAGAACCGCTCGTCCCCTCAAACGCCTTCACGCTCCCGATCAACGGCTTGGAGTCGCCGTAGTACTTGATCCGGTACGTCCCCGCGGCGGCCCCGTCGCCGCCCGTCTCCCAGCTGATCACGACCTCGCTGTGCCCCAGCAGCCAATCCGTCCTCTTCCAGGTATACACGAGGAACCAGTCCTCGTCGCTCCTGACCCTGGCCCACTGCCCGTTGCGCAACTGCTCGACCGCCGCGTAGGTCCCCTCCAGCCGGAGGTTGTTCCGCGGGTTGGCGGCCTGGAACGTCGCGTTGACGACGGCGCCGCGCGGGTAGGATGCCGAGGGCTGCGTCAGGACCTGGCCGAAGGAGCGGCCGATCGGGGTGCCGTCTTGGACGACGCCCGTGATGAAGGAGAGGGAGTTGCCGCGGTTGTCGGGGGGCGAGGGGCCGGAGGGCGGGGTGGACGTCGAGGCCGGCGCGAGGTAGGCGATGTTGGAGACGGTGAGGTTGATGTAGGCGGGCAGCGTGTTGGGTCCGAAGAGGGTCGACGCGCCCTCGTAGCGTTGGACGGCGTATTCCTCGGGCGTGGCGATGTAGTGCTACCGTCGTCAGTCGAGCGTACCCGGGATGGGCCATGGGCCACTTACAGCATAGGTGTTGGCGGGGCCGCCAAGCACGACAACAGGCTCGCCATCGACAATGGTCTTGGCGGCCTCTTTGACGGCGTCCTTCCACCGCCGCCCGCTCATCGTCGTCGCCTCCCCGGCGCGACGATGATCACCAGCTGCCCGACGCGCAGCATCTGCACGTCCACGATGTTCGGGCTCCACGCGTAGGGCGTGCTCATCTCGCCGACGTCCAGCAGCACCGGCTTCGGCCGCTGGCACGCGACCTGCTCGGCCGTCGGCGTCCGCAGGAGACCCGAGACGACGCTCCACAGCGGGCTGGCGTCCGGGTCGCCCGAGTCGGCCTGCGTGAAGTCGAACGCGCCGGGGCCGTCCGACGTGCCGGCGGCGAAGGAGTAGCCCAGCGCCGCGGGGCACGTCTGGCCCGTGGTGCCGTCTGCGAGGGGGAACTTGAAGAAAGACATGTCGTGGAAGAAGTGGAAAGACTTGACGCTCGTGCCGGCGATCGGGGTCGAGGAAGACGCAAGAGAGGTCTGTCGAGTTAGCTGCATCGCTCAGACAGTGTGTTCAGGAGTGGCTTACATAGGCCGACTTGGCACCGGCAAACTGCCGCCTCCCAATCTCGTAGCAGCTCGATATCCCCAGGTCCAACTTGTCAAAAGCCGGGCCCCGGCCATGACACGACTGGCTCTTCCCGTCTGCACACGTGCTGTTCTCAAGACTACACTGCTGCCCGCTCCCATCGTCGCACCACGCACCAAGCACATTCGGCGTCGTGTCTCCGACGTTCGCCTGACTGAACCCGGCCACGAACCCCGGCGCGGCGCTGGCGTCGCCCGCGAGGTCCTTCTCAAGGAGGTACGCCGCGACGCCCTTGTTGTCGCCGGCCACGTGCGTGCTGTTCTGCAGGATCGAGGTGCCGTGCGTCGGGTACCACGTCAGCACGCCAATGTTCTTGCCGTCCGAGGCGCGCTGGAAGCGGAGGAGGGTGAGGGTCGTGTCGGTGCTGGAGGCGTATTTGGACCTCTCGGACTCGGGGTTGGCGAGGTAGGCCCAGAGGCTGCGGTTGATTGCGCCGTCGGTTACTTCCGTGGTGCCGACGTCTAGGTAGCCCTGTGGGTGTTAGTCCGGTCCGAGCCTGCATGAACGCTTGACATACCTCAGTCAGGGACTCGTGCGCCTTCTTGATGGAGAGCACCGCGCCGTCGACGATGGCCTGGTAGCTCTGCTTGTCGAACCCTAGGCTGGTGACCTGCGGCAGGAGGTAGTTGAACCACGCCCCCGGCCCGGCATGGCTATGCGTGCCCGTCACGGCGATGTTGTTCTTGTTATACACAGAGTACGCCGACCCCAGCGCTTGCACGCCTTCGACAATCCCCTTCCGGACCGCCGTGTCACCACTCTGCGTATCCAGAACAAGGTACACGAACCGATCGCTCGGCTTGCTCACATCTCCAACGATAAACGCACGGCTGTAGATCCGCTGCCGCAGCCCCGTGCCTACCTGGGCCAGGTCCGCGTACCCAGCAAACCCAATCTCGACAACGGGGCCGGTGATATCGGCCTTGCCGACGCCGACGAGATACTTGTCGCCGGCCGGCGCGGCGCGCGTCTCAGCCTTGATGTGCCATTGCCCGTCGTCACTGCGTTCAAACCGCAGCTTCGGGCCTTTGTGGGCCCCGAGCGTAGCAAAGCCGATGGTGACGAGGAGCACAAACGAAACAAGAGCAAACACGGCGAAGAAGGAGCGCCGGGGCATGTCTAGGCCAGAACGAGAATGACGAGGCATCGTGGAAAGATCAGCGTCGGTTAAGCTCGACTGCTCGGAGCTCGAAAGCCACAAGACATGACGAACCGCCCGCTCTTTATGGCCCCCTCCCGTCCCGAGGAGCTCGTGGGCATCGCATCCCCCCCCTCTCTGCCTATAGGAGCTCTTGGAGCTATTGGAAGCTAACCGAGCTCCCTTGCGTACGCAAACAGGACGGGTACCTGTCCATCACCATGCTGGTCTTGCGGGAAGTGGAAGGTATGCCGACGATTCAGACTCGATGATTTGACCGCCGTCTTCTGGTGTGGCGCGCAACGACATAGATTGGATGGCAGGTGGACAACCGAAGCGAGGGTGCCCATACATGTCACTATCGAAAGGAAAAGCAAGGCAGAGCGCGCGTAAGTGAGCGAGCGGTCGACACTTTTCGTCAACAGGAAAAAGTGACCGTCCAGTTTGGAGGGGAGAAGAGCATCGCCCATTTGCCTGCCGTTGCCTGCCCAGCTGCAATCTTGCGTCACATGGCGTCCGGTGATGTCGGTGTCTGATTGGATTTGGGTATGGTGGTGGGTGGCCATCAAGATGCGGGGAGTAGTAATTTGGGGTGTGTTTGCTGCCATCATTGGTACAAGCCAGTCGGTTTTGGTCTCGGAGAGGGGGGAGGGAGAAGAGACATTCAAAGCATGCCCACCCCCCTTTCGGCAGGATGGCCTCCGATTCGATGTCGAAAAGGAGAGCTGTGAACTGGCTTGTCCAGGTGTTCGCAGATCGGGCCGTGCTGAGAAAAGCTTCCAGCTCGTGGCGAACCGAGCCATCATAGGAAGCATGCATCCATCGTGCAAGAAAGACATCGCTCTCTGATCAATCGTCTTACAACATCCTCGTTGCAGTGGTCCCCTGTCACCCCCAAAGTGTGCGGACGTGAGCGTTTTCCGCTGGAGACGTCGAAGGACGATAACGTACAAGTCCAAAATCGACTTGTCATGTCCGATCCTCCTCTGGCTGCGCGGCCGATACTGCAGAATCAAGAATCAGCATCAAGGCCCAGTACTCGGTTCGCGCCGGTAGATAACGACTCGCATGTTGGGCGGCACTCGAATCCCGTTCCAGCAGGCCAATGCTGCAACATCTTCCAATAGCCTGGCACAGAGCCCTGTCGACGTTCTCTTTTTGGACGCATCATGTGCCGTAGCGTAGGAGGGACAGGAACGACGTTGGGCTCGGATCCGATAAGTGCCAGCGACCCGTTGATGTTTATCTTTGGCCGGGTGGGGTCATGCAGCTTTGAAAGGTGGAGAGGGTGGAGACCGGCTTTTGCCCGTCCCTTTTGGGTCTGTTATTCAACGCCCGTGTGGAGTCTCGCCGTGTCGGCGTGGGAAACTCCAAACACCAACGTCGGCTTCGAAACCGCCAAAGGTCGCGAGCAGCCTCCCCTATCTGCCTTCTTTACAATCCCTGGACTTCGTCCCAAAACCCCTCCTCGTGTGGTGATAACCCTATCGATCAAGATAGGAAAGTCGCGTGGCCCCCCGTCCTCCTCGACGAGGGGCATCCCATCCGTTGCAACCCTCACGACGGCAACCTACTCCATCAGGACATATCTCCAGGCTGGCTCCCCCCCCCCCCCCCCCCCCCCCCCCCCCCCCCCCCCCCCCCCCCCCCCCCCGGCACCATCACCGAACGAGATTACGATGAACCATCATGTACTGCTAAGCAACGACACATCGTCGACATTGATTCTACATAGTGCTCAACCCCCGTGGCCGGGGTATTATAGAGGAATTCCATCGCAACTTTTCGAGCCGACATTGTGTATATCCCAGATCCCCGTTCCATCCCATGACAGTCCCTGTGGAGATTAAATGTCAACCACGAGAAGCGACGTCCCGTCTCTGCTCATGCAAAATCCGCTGGTCCCAACCTTTTCCAGCCGTTGTCTCGTTGCTTTCCCTACAAAACAAAAGAAAAAACGCCCGGTGCAAAGCCATACATCCTCCTTAACTGTGTGACGCCAGAACTCAGATGCCCTATCCGTAGAAAATACACAAAAAAGAAACCAATGCATCTAGTATGTAGTAAGGGGAGATGCCACCTCGAAACAGAGGAAACTTGAAAGCTCGTCAGCAGCCCTCTTCCTCGCACTCGCTCATGCTGCCGTAGCCTGTGTCTGTATCCATGCCGACAACGCTCTTGGTGATGCCGATGCAGCGGTCCACCATCTTGTGGCGGACGTCCTGCTCAAGACCGCACTTTTCGCCGGGCGCGCTGCCGATCCAAATGCGGAGGCTGCCGGCAAGACGCTCGAGGGGGGTGCTGAAGCACTCGGTTGATGATCGGTTGGCGAACAGTTCTTCCATGAGCTTGAAGAGGGCGGTGCAGCCGAGGAGCGACATGTTGGCGGTGGCCCTGGGCCGGGCAATCTTCTCGACAAGACGAAGTCCCTCTTGCGGGGGAGCGGCGGTCAGCTTGGCACGCTGCAGGTGAGCAATGGCCATGGCACACTTGAGCGCCATCTGAACATCGGGAGCCTGGGCGCATGTGGACGAGTCCATGATGGCGGCAATCTGGCTGAGGGACTTTTGCTCGCTGGTTGGTTGGATATCCTGGAGCGCAGCGGCAATGTTGACACCCCGCTTCTCGTCAACGAGGACAGCGCGGGCCACCAGAGCACGTGCCTGTACCCCGGATCCGATGGGGGCGGTCTTGAGTGCCGACTCCAAGCAAGTCGACACGACTCTCGGGGCATCGCCATCGTCTTTGCCAGCCTCGAGGCTGGTGACCAAGGCGCGCTGGATCGTCTGGCTAGACCACCAAGCCGCAACAGCATCGAGAGGCGAACGCACGGCCTGGTCGTCAACAACCGAGTCCATGCCGTCGTTGTGCTCGGTGACGCCCTCGGTCGTCGCCAGGTTCCATGCCAAGTTGTAGGCTCGCTGAATGACACTATTGTTGAGGACGTCGTCGCATTCTAGCTCGATCAGAGCTGCAAGGTGGTCGGGTAGGTCGTCGTCGACCTGTTCCGAGTTGCGGCGAAGCTGAGCAAGCACGCGGTTCAGGTTTCTGGCCTCGTTCCACAGAGAGCGAGCGAGTTTCTTGGCGACGATGTTGTGCAGACCCTTGGAGCCAAGGTCCCAGAGAAGTACACGGACATGCAGGGCCTTGAGCATCAATCGGGACGGGGTATCGGGAAGGGTACCGGACGCCAATAGCGTAAGCGTAAGACGGCTCTTGTTGATCTCGACGTCGCCTCCCGCCAGTTGTGCGTCCAGGGCAATAGACCAGGCCTTGACGCGGGCAGCCTCCTGCTCCTCGGTCAGCCCGGTGAGCATCTGGTAGCCGTGCACGCCAATGGCGTTGCGCATGCTCAGCTTCATCGTCTTCAGGATCAAGGCCGCGGCCTCGAGGAAGAAGTTGTGCTGCGGGACCCAAACGGTCTGAATGGCTGTCAGCCAGGCCTGACGGCGCACATGAATCGGTGACGCAACGGAGCCTGCGGCCTGGAGCGATTCCCTGAGATGATGGGCCTTCTTGGGCTTCCTCTCGGATGGCACAAACAACGAGGGCACAAAGACCCACAAGAAGGTGCCAAGGAAGAGCAAAAATTTCAGGTGCGAAATGATCTGAGCAGGCGAGACGTAGTAGCCGCCAATGTGCATGTGGGAGGTCGATCCGAGGTAGCTGAGCAGGTGGATGGGCATGGCAAAGAGACCACGGCCATCGGGCGACTCGTTGCTTTGCTCGTTCTCACGCACAGCCTCGATGATCATTAAGCCGGCCAGCGAGCCGACCATCAGCTTGCCGAAGTAAGGGCCGGCGCCCCAGCGTCCTTGCTGCTGCATCTGCTGCTGTTGCTGCTGGATCTGTTGTTGTCGCATGAGGGTGGGGTTTCCGCGGTATCCTTGCTGGGGGACGGGGTACGGCTGGCCGACCGCCATCTGAGCAGAGATGATGCGCTTCATGTCTTCGGGCACGGGAATCATGCCCTGGGCGGACTCGCCGCGTGGGGTGCCGATGGGCGTGTTGATGTAATGGTCTTGCGGGTACTGCATCGGGGTCGGGGGTTGCTGGAGGGGGCTCATCGCGCCGTTCATCGCGCCGGCGACAAAGAGCTTCTCGAATGCGCTGATCCTGGCCTGCATGGCGCTGTTCTCGTCGCACAATCGGTTGTTCCTCTTCTCGAGGTGGCGGATGTACTCGGTCGCTTTGCTCAAGACCTGTGTGAACGTCAGTGCCCGCGCCTCAGTCAGTCCATCCATCTCAGCGTACCGTAGCCTTGTTCAGCTTGTGGGCCGGCGTCAAGCCGTGCAGTTCCTCGCGATCCTCGGTCGTATCCTCGCCTCGGGCGCTCTTGGACATGATCCTCAGGCTGGGCACGCTGTCGCGAAGCGCGGCAATCTTGTCGTTCAGGTTGGTGCGATACCTCTTCTCGATCATGTTGTGGGCCGTCTTCTTGACGGGGTGGTTCTCGTCATCCTCGTCGTCGTCGTCGTCGACATCATCGGCCGACGACTTGCGCTTCCTGCTGGCCTTGCTCGAGAGATCCTGGGCGTCGGGGGACGACAGGCCTGCTGCCTTGTGGTCGCTCGTGGCAGATCCGGGGCTCGGCTCGCTCTTGGGGGATTGGTACTGGAGATGGGCGGGCATGGCGATGTTTCTAAGCTTTTCCTGCTGGGCGGGAGTCAGGAGGCTCAGCGTCTCTTGCGGGAGGGTGTGGTGTTGGCCAGCTCGGTGGGCGTGATGGTTGGGGGCGGGAGTGGGAGCGGCATAGAAGCCAGCCTGGGCGAGAGTCGAGTGATCTAGGGCGGAGGTGACGTTCGGGATGCCGTGCTGGTGTTGCTGGTGCTGGTTCGGAGAAAGTTCCCAGGGCGCGGCCGTCTGGAAGAGAGGAGTGGCGCCAGCGGCGGTGGTGGCCGCGATGCTGTAGGAATCGTACGGGGGTGTGTCCTGAAAGGACCAATTGGTCGCGTCGTAGTAGGACTGGTCGTCGCCAGCGATGTTGGAGGCTCCGTTGGAATCGGACTTGACGTTCTGGCCTTCCGAGTCGTTGAGGAAGGACGGGGCGACGCCGAGGTTCGAGTCGTCGAGGCCAAATAAGGCGTTGGGATCCTGGTCCGCCATGCTGCAGAGCGGTCTATATGCAACTATGGGCTGATGCTCAATTCATCGAAGTCGGCACAGGCCCTTGAGGGTATCGGGGTTTTCGAACGGGGGCCAGGTCCCGATGCTGGCTCGGGACGAGATGTGAGTGGCCGGCGCTCGCAGCGGAATCGATCGAAAAGGGCCCCAGGGGCCAGAAAGGTCGGGGTGTACGGGAGAGTCTGTTGCTCTGCAGAGTACCGATAGGGCGGAGGGATGGCGTACAGCGAGGATTGATGACGGTCAGCGGCGGCGTGGTCGCAGCGGGAAGAATGTGTGTAGTCGTACGACTGTCGGCAGAGAAGGCGATGAGCAGATGGGGATGGATGTGAGGAGCGATGGTGTCGGCCGGGACGGCAGGGCGGAAAGACCCAGATGGAAGGTAAACGGCAGGGTCGAATCGTATGACGCTGGCCTTATTTTTTTTTCTCCCTCCTCTTGTTCCTTAGCGGTTGTTCTTCACACACACAGTTGCAGTCGTGCTGGGGTTGGGCAGAGAGGGTCGATTGGAGCGGGGGGGGTGTGGAAGCGTGGAAGGGGGAGGAAGGGAGGGTCAGTAGTGCTGCTTGCTGTATGCAAGAGGTCCAACGCTTGGGCGGTGGTGGATGACAGAATTGGCACACACTCTGGGTTTCCTCTCCTTCACACACACGCGCGCGTCTGGCAGGGCTGGGGAGGGCAGAACTGGTCGGGATCGCGAATGGCGAGGAGCGTGAGGCGAGAGCAGTGCAGGGGGAGTTGCGGGTTGAGGAATCGCAGAGTCGGGGAATCGCGAGTGGGAGAGGGAAAGAATCGAGAGCAGAGAGGGAAGGAAACGGGGGCCGATCGTACGATTATCTGGAAACTACGCCTGATATGAGCCCAGAAACCGGCAGGAGCCCAGACCACCCGCGTCCCTGCCCGTCCCTGCACGTCCTTGCCTCAAGGACCACCCCTTCCCCTTCCCCTTCCTCTTCCCTCTCCCCTTCCCGAACGCGTACTCGGCCTTGCCCTTTCCTGCCGTTCTTTGGCGGCCGTCGGCTGCTTCCCCCCCAAGCGTCGAGTCCATTTAGTGCTGGGCTGAGGTTTGGCTGCCATGTGGGACCAGCGTGTCAGCCAGGTACGTACCTCGGCACATTATTTAATATGAGATGATACCTACATGCACTACCTTTGCTCCCATCCGTCCGCCCGCCGCCCGGCCTCCCTCCCCGACCAGCAGAACAAGGGCCCGTATGTGTTCTGTGCCTCTAGTAGTGCATCTCTGCCTGTCTCCGCCTGGCCGTCTCGGTCCGGCCAGGCGCTCTGCGTTCCACGGTGCCTCTCCCATCCATCCACGGACGTCTCTGGCACCGACGCAGACACCAGTGTCTCTGCTCGGCGGTGCCTGAAGACGGGATCACGGTGGCCCAGTAAAGTAGGTAGGGAGTGGAGGACGATGGGAGGGATCAGCGCCGACGCTCGCTACGAGACGCCCGGGGGACCAGGAACACCCGCGCCGGTCGGCCTGTCGTGCCCTTTTCCGCCCTTGTTCCTCCCAGCTGTTCTCCACATGGCAGAGACGCCACTTGAA
This sequence comes from Colletotrichum liriopes, assembly GCA_022179045.1. Taxonomy (NCBI): domain Eukaryota; kingdom Fungi; phylum Ascomycota; class Sordariomycetes; order Glomerellales; family Glomerellaceae; genus Colletotrichum; species Colletotrichum liriopes. The sequence continues at coordinate 47,141 of BPPX01000065.1, forward strand.
GCCGACAAACACTGCAAAACCCCACTGGTGACTCTGGCTTCGGATGAGTGAGGGGGCGCGGCCAACCATCCACCAGCAGAGAGCGAGGAGAAGGGAGGGGATTGCGAGCGCCGTGTGTGGCACTTTGTTCGAGCTAGAACGCTTTAAACCGCTTCCAGGCACGCAGCTAATCTTGTGTGTGTTTGGGCCCTCACCCCGACTGTCCTCCTCCACCTCTCATTCTCGCTCTCGCTCGCTCAGCGTGGCTTTGGGTCACCTCACCTCAGCTCCTCTCTCAGCTCGCCGGGTTTTTCCATAATGATCGATGGAGGCTAAACGCCCCAAGGCCGTGGCGGGCGTTGGGGGGTTCCTGCCCAGGCGTGCGAGGCTTCCCACGTTCCCGGTTACTTTCTAATCCAACATGTCCCAAAACGTCAAAAGTGGTGGTCCCACCGGCGCTCGCCGCAGCGTCGGGTCGCAATGCAAGGAAGCCGTCAAAAGCGCAGCGCCGCCAACGCCCGCTGAAAGCAGCTGTGGCTGGCCGCTGCCACCATCACCGGCGTCTGTCTGCCAATGCTCGCCTCTCGATATCCATCGTCTCGGCCTCATGTCTCGCTCAACGCCCCCGGGCCTCGAGCCTTCACTCGGCGCCTTTGCCTCATCTCTCAGTCTGCCACCCACCTCGCTTCCCCCATTATCGAACGCCGCACCAAGTGTCTCACAATGGGGCATTGGATGCGACATCAAACCTGGCCACGCTGGCCGCGGGCCAAGCAAAAACGTGTGAACCTGATCCCCCGCATGTCTTCCCGGTCGACTTCGTCTCTGACCTTTCCACCCCCGGCCCCGCCCATATGCCTCGACTCTCCTCCGGCCTTCAGGACCTGCCAGTCACCTGTGCCACCCCGTCTCTCACACGTCCCCTCTCCCATCGTTGACCTCCTGGCACCGTGCCGCCGATCAGCACATGCTCCGACACGACACACCAAGACACGGCGACGTACATGCCTCACCCCTCCTCGTCTGGGCCATCTGAAACGCCTTCCTGTCCTCGGGCATGGGGAACATGCATGGCACGGAAACCCTGGAATGGCATGGAGAGGTAAAATGCGAAGAACAGGAAACCTTTATTAAATAACCTTGATGCTAGATCGTTGTTCCAGAACACAGCATGGCAGATTCGCTTTCCCCCCTCCCCTCCTCGTCTTTGTGCATTCCTGGTGGTGGCACTTGTCATCAACCCTGGTCGACCATTGTGACTCTGACTCATTCCCTGTTCTCATCCTCATCCTCCTCCTCCTCCTACTTGCTATGTATGGCAATTGGCGTATATGCGGTTGAAGCAACAAAGAAACGGCAACAGAGACGGCGCCAAGAAACGGCGCGCGCGCTCGTGCTCCTGTATTCAGAAAGAGAAGAAAAGAAAAATTCGTCATGACATTATACCCACGGTCGCCCGCCAGGCCTGCTTTGCTCACTTGATCCCACAGTCTATATGGTATTTCCCTTTTTCTAGCCCCCGCCCCACCAACCGGCCAGCCTTGCCCCTGTTGTCTACCAGATATCGTCGTCGCTCCTGACCATCTCCAACGTCGGTGTCTTGGGCTCCAGCTTCTTCATCCTCTTGCGGTCGGCCTTGGTGACCAGTGACGGCGTCATGGGCACACACGGCGTGAAGGGCTGGTAGGGCGAGTACGGCACCGCCATCCCCGTCGCCGGCGTCCGCGCCCCGGACGGGGACAGCGGACCCGTGCGCGTGAAGACGGTCTGCTTGGTGGTCTGCGACGCCAGCGACGGCGAGCTCAGCGCGGGCTCGTACGCGCGCAGCGGCAGGGCGCCGCCGGTGCGGACCGCCGAGGGGGCCTTGGACCGGAACCCACCGCCGGCACCTGGCGCCGCGGGGATCTGGAACGACGACCCCGGCTTCGGGGACGCGGGGAGCGCGGTGGAGAATCGCGCACCCGGCTTCGGGGACTGCGGCAGCCCGATGAGCGGGGCCGTCGACCTCTCCGACACGGCCGAGTTGGGGTCCATCTCGGACAGCGCCGTCGACGGGTTACGGACGTGTCCGATGGGGATCTGTCCGCCGATCCGCTCGTCGATGCTCTGCGTGCTCTCGGGCGAGTGCTCCGGGCTGACGGGGGACACCTGGCCGTTCTGCTGCTGCACGCCTCCGTACGGCATCTGGTTCGTGGGCACCGGCGGCGGCGGCGGCGGCGGCGCGTACTGCCGCGGCGGGATGGCGCTCAGCTCCTGGGACTCCTGGCGCGGGAAGGTCCCCGTCATGGGCGTCATGATGGGCGATGAAATGCTGATGCCCCTGACCTCCTTGGTCTTCTTGGGCGAGCGCAGCGCGGCAAAGATGGACGACGCCCTCGACTGCTTCTTCTCCGACTTTTCCTCCCCGAGGTTCAGATTGCCCGGCTTGTGCTTTTCCTTCCTGAGCGTGGATTTGCTGAAGCCGGCGTTTGACGGTGCTGGCAGCTGCGGTGGGTTGTTGGACAGCACCGGCGATCCCTCCAGCTTGATGCCCTGCGCCTTGGCCTCCTCCTGCTCCATCACATACTTGTACATCTCCTCGAGCTGTGTTTGTGCCATTTTCTTGTCTTTTGCGACCACCCGCTGGTCTACGGTAAAGTCCACTCCGGGTGCGTGAAGTGTTGAGGTGGGTGTTGGGGCGATGTAAGGCGTCTGGGGGTTGGGTACTCTGGTGTCTGATACTCGTCCGCAGAGGGGTACGAAAAGTTGCGGACGGGGCTCCGGGGGATGCTCCTGGGGGAACTCGGCACCTCTATCGTGAGCTTTGGCGGCGACTTGGGCTCGTCGAAGTCGACCTCTTCGTCGCCAGCAGAGAGGGCCTCGCGACGTCTTTTCGACAGTACAAGCAGCAAAACGGCGACCAGCACCAAGGACAATCCGTACGAACCGACGATGGCGCCGATCTGGTAGGGAAGATAGGCAGGATCTCTTAAGGCACCGGCAGATGCTGGAGGTCCGTCCTCGGGTGACGGTGCGGGATCCCAATCAATGTTCAGTGGGTTGCTGTTGCGAGTCTCATGGACGGACGGGGCTGCATGCGTGATAGTAGGGCTGCAGATGAAGAAGAGAGCGAAGGACAAGAAGTGAAGTCGAAGTCGAGGGCGAGAGTTAAGAAGGGCTTGGACAGGTTTCATGGTGAGGTGGTGAGGACACCGCAACTCTTTTTAAAAGTCAAATCCAGCTTTGATGATCTTACCTCCTGGAGGAGGGTCCGAAACACATTGTGATGGAGAAGTTACATGGAAAGGCACGGATATGCGGCGCACAAAGGGTATATAGCGGCTGGTGAGGTTCGGCAGTGCGTCGAGATTGGCGCTGGCCGTGTGCTCTGGACTCTGACTTGCTGGAGCCCCCAGGCACGACTCCTGCGAAGCGGTCGCACTTGCATGATGGTCGATGGCGACGAGGAAGATAGCGCCCAATATGGCCCGTGGCTATTATTGTCGTCTGCAGAGGGGAGGCGGGAGCATCAAGGGTTTCCAAAGATATGGTTGGACAGATCGACGTGATGACAGGGGGCTTTAAGCGCCGAGGACGGCTGCTGGGGTCCTGATTGGGCTGCTCCATCACATCCGAGTTGATCCAACCCCGCGCCGTACCACACCCGAACTGACTTTGCCAACTCAATTCGTCGGTGCAGGGCGACGCCATGCCGGCCAGGGCCCAGAATGGCCGTCCATTGAGAGGCGAGAGCACCGTGGTCCGGCTTGGAAAAGTGGTGAAAAGATGAGCGGTTCCCGGGTCAGGTGTTCAGCCTGTCGTTCGTAGTCTTCGCTGCTCGTCCTGTCTTCTGACCGTTGTGCCGAAGAAGACGGGCCACCATGCCCAAGTCCCAGCCAGCGGGAGGCCTATCCCTGCGTCAGCCCATGGCCATGTCTCTCTGACCGCATGTGCTCGTCTGCAATAAGGCGCGATATATTGCACAAGCCATCCCCCTCTGCGGCATCACATCACAGGCCGTCCTCGAATGGGATCTCCGCCTGGATGTGACTTCACATTGGGAGCAGCATTAAAGCGTGATGATCGGTAGCTTCGTCGCCGTGATAGGATCGCGGCCTTTCTTCCCCCAATCGACCGATGGAACGTTGAAATACGCTTTGCCCATTCAACTTCTTTTCTTCGTGGCAGAGAGGGGAAACCTTGGGATTCGGGGGACGATGGTTCGCTTTCGGGGGGTTAGGCATAGGAGCGTTGCTCGAGTCATCAAAGCAAACGAGAACAGACTTTATCCGAGCGATGCTTCAGTGTTCTCCATGTCCAATCGGGCGTCTCGCGCACCCTCCTGTCGGTCGGTAGTGGCATGGAAAAAACGGCGGGATGGGACCATTGATCGAAGAAACAAAATTTCAGCTCGTCGAATCAGCGCCACGGATGGTCTCAGCGCAGGGTGAGGGCACAGGTTGTGTTTGTGTAGTTCATTGTGGGATTCCCGCGGAGCATACTACACTACTAAACAGATTGTTACCCCGTCGGCGACTGCTACAGGATCTGACCATATACAACGCCGGGCGCAACCTAGCCACGGTTGAGGAAAAAGGTTGCTTGGGAGCCGAGACAACAACCTGAACGAGCGAGGCAAAGAAGTGGACGGACAAACCAAATCCAAACTGGATTGCCAGATCGCCCGACGGCTTGGTAAGCACGACATTGTCTCAGTATTGACTATGAATGAGTCGCCGCAAAAGAAGCCATCGACGAAAGCTTCTGCTTTGGAGATGTCAGAGCGTCACTAGTGTATGGTGAGCGTTTGCACTGCCTTCGGGGTGTCCTGCGTTCCGGGTCGCTCCCTTGCAGGTGCTGTTTAGGAGTGGGGACAGACGAAGCACGTGCGTGGCGAGGTATCCTTGGCTCTCACATGAACGATCACGTGCGACATCAGCTGATGGGTCATGTGATACCGTGCCGGGAACCGCGAAAGTTGATATGGCTGCTGGCGCCTCCACTAAGCGCGTCGACCAGCCCATTGCACGCGACTCTGCTGACGACAAAGAGACATGCGACCCAGCATCGTTTGCTCACTTGCCTCCTGAATTTTCAATCTTTGTATCTGACGTGTTCTTCCCACCAATGACTGCGCTTCGACGATGAACTCGTCCAGCTCGGCCCCTGGCCCAGCCGAATCTATCCTAGCAACCCTAAACACAGCACAATGTCGAGCCGTCACCTCGAAGTCTTCTACAGTCGCCATTCTGGCCGGCCCTGGAAGCGGCAAGACACACACTCTGACTTCCCGCGTCGTCTGGCTTGTGGACAATGTCGGTTATGCCCCACCGACATTATTGTCGCCACCTTCACGGTCAAGGCCGCGCGGGAGATGAAAGGACGCATTGCCAAGGCCCTTGGAGACGATCGTGGGAAGAAGATTGTCCTCGGCACATTCCACAGCATTGCTCGCCGCTATCTTGCAGCTTATGGAAAACGCATCGGACTGCACGAGAAATTCGCTATAGCAGACGATGCAGATTCGAGGTCCATTATCCAGAGGGTATGCAAGCGGTTCCAGCTTTCGGTGGATCCTCCTGTTGCAAGATCGTGGATCAGCAAGAAAAAGGCAAAGGGCGACAGCCAAACGCCGCAAAAACGGAACGGCAAGGAGATTCCACAAAGCCGCGACTTGGAGACTTGCTTTCGAGAGTATCAGAGCCACCTCGAACGGTCAAACCTGCTGGACTATGACGACTTATTGACTCGGTGTGTGGAGCTGCTTCGAAAACATCCATCATGTGTTGCCAACGTCCAAGCCGTGCTTATCGACGAGTACCAAGACACCAATGGCATTCAGTACGAGCTCATGAGGCTCTTTGCACAGGCAAGGGAGAGGATCACCATCGTCGGAGACCCTGATCAAAGCATTTACGGCTGGCGATCCGCCGAGATCAAAAACCTGTATCGCCTCCTCAAAGACTACCCGGATACGGATGAGATTTCGCTTGAGGAAAACTACCGCTCGTCGCAAGCAATCTTAGACGTGTCTTTGAAGGTTATTCAGCAGGACAAGAAACGGTACCAGAAGTTGCTGCTTCCCATACACAACAAAGGCACCCGGCCAGTTTTGCGGCGTCTCAAGTCTTCCGCCGTCGAGGCTGAATGGATCGTGTCGGAGATCAAGAGGACCCTGATGATGGCGGGTAAGATGCTTACCCACGATGATGTGGCAATTCTACTTCGATCAGCATCCCTCTCCAGACACATCGAATCAGCCCTTGGTAAAGCTGGAATGGCCTATCGAATGGTTGGCGGGTTCAAGTTCTACGAACGCGCCGAGGTCAAGGTTGTCCTCGACTATCTGCGCGTTATCCACCAACCAGATAGTAACGATGCAGTGGCCCGCATCATCAACGTGCCTCGCCGCGGCATTGGAGACACGACCATCAAGTCCCTTCTTGAGGAAGCCGAAAGCTCCAAGCTAAGCGTCTGGGCGTTGCTGAACAAGCATTGCCGAGGGGAACGACAAGCAAAGACGAACATCAAAAAGGCCATGGAGCAGAAGATCAGCGGCGAGCTGCTCAGGTTGGTGTCGGGAGTCAGGAAGAAAATCCTGGAGCCTCCTACTGGGAGCCCGTACTACCACTTGGTTGATCTAATCGAAAACCTACTTACGCAACTCAACTTTCAGAAATATCTTCAAGAGAACTACCCGGAGGAGCACGAGACACGGTGGGCCAACGTTCAGGAGTTCATCAGTCTGGCAGGAGACTTTATGCGGGATCTGAGTGCAACAGCGGATGAAGATCGTCTCCCGGAGATTGATGGAGTCCAGCAGGTGCAAGAGAACGATGCTCTCGGCCGGTTTTTGGCTAATGTCTCTTTGGCGTCTGATGCCCAGCAAAAAGGGGATGCGGACAACAAGCCGATGGTGACCATCTCGACTATTCACGCAGCCAAGGGCCTGGAATGGCCGATCGTCTTCGTCCCTGCCGTGTACAATGGATCTATCCCGCATATGAGGTCTGAGGATCTCGATGAAGAGCGCCGGCTCCTCTACGTGGCCATGACGCGAGCCCAATCGCTTCTCTATCTCAGCTGCCCGATGTACAGTTCGCAAAACGGAGGAAATGGGGGCGAGCGTACTGAATTGTCGAAGTTTATTCCATCAGAGATTCACCCGTACTTTAGGAAACGCGGTCCATCTTTCGAGCCTGGAATCCTGCAAGAAATCGGCCGCATACTACGACGAGAGTCTGAGGTGCCGTCTCAAGACAAAGTCTTCAAAGGCATGCCGCTCTTGGAACGGCCCGAGGACAACTTGTATCCCGAGGATCCAGAGGATTCTTTCGGCGAAGTTGATTCTGGTGGTAAAAATAAACAATGGCAGCGGCGTCCTCGGCTGCAGGCAATTTCGGCATCAGAAGACGGTGATTCCCAGCCAGTGTCGACGTGGCACACTTCCACGACGATGGATAGTGCTTCCAACTTCACGCTTCCTGGCTTCACGACCGCGAGCGCAGCTCAAGCAATGCTTGCCGCCGCGAAAGATATGGCAACATCGGCCCAACGAGGCGACTCGGATCCTCACAAATCGACTGGGCCCCGCAGGGGAACAACGAAGCGACCAGCCGATCAGCAGAGTCTTCTTGGATTCGTCAAGAGGTCCAGGTCCGACGTGTCGAACGCAACCGGTCCAGTGATTAACCGTTCATTCCCTTCTCAGCCACGGCCAGCCCTTCAAGAGCTGCCCGAACTTCCGAACCTGCCCCGGGCGCAACAGCCTGCCCCGGCCATCGAGCCAAGCCTCGGCGGGCACAGGCTCGGAGCAAGCAAGCTGCCCGCCAAGCCGGCAAATCCAACGATCGAAGGCGGCGCGGGCCTAAAGAAACACTATGCGAACTTCTCGAGTTCCCCTCCTCGACCAGTGTCCCCTGAAAAGGAGAACCAGGACACAAATCAGCCGCCGCCCATCCGAGAACGGCCGGCTAGCTGTTTGCATGCGACCACGACGACGAACGGTTTCGGAGGGTTCAAGCGACCCGCGGCATTGAAAAAGGAAGGGGGCATCGCACCGATAGACCGGCTGAGGAAGCCCTTCAAGCCGCTGACGATTAAAAGATCATGAATGCTTGATGAAACTACGTCTTGATTGGATTTTGATGGCGTTTATTGTCGACATGACGGGCAGGCATTAGCTGGACGATTAGCGTAAGCGGGTTAGAATACATGGCAAAGTGCCGAACGTGTGTGACTTGCTTTGTATCTGAGGTGTCCAATTTGCCATAATTAGCCTTGGCCTAAAAAGGCGAATCGAGGTACCCGAGACTTTGTGAAGTTCCTCCGAGCTGACGGGCCTGTCTCCACATTTCCGGGTGTAGTCGGCTTGGGGAGTCACCTTCACACTTGGCCATGTCGTTCAAAGATGAGTGTGGCGCATCCTTCGTAAAAACCAAACGCTCGGGTCGTAAATGGCGTCGGAGCGAGAATATAAGCCCGCCAGTGGGCGAGATGAGCTGCGAGGAGTGCAACGATTATCAAAAGCACCGTATCCCTGGATCTTTCTGCAACCACTTCTGTAATCTTAACCTGGGCAAGCACCCCTTTTGTTAGACAAAAAGTCCCCAATAACAACAAAGGCCATGTCCGCCGTAACAGCACGCACCGCGACCAGAACCTTTGCGGCCCCGCTCCAGCGCGCTGCTTTCTCCGTAGCCCCATCCCGGGCCGCCGCCGGACCCACGCCGGGGGAGAACAATTTCGGTAGCAAAAAGCCCGGCGAGAGCCCGGTCGAGATTCCCGTTTTCAATCTGCGACACATTACGTCGAGCCCGCGGGCGCGGTTCTGGTTGATCGCCGGGTTTTGCGTGATTGGGGGCGTCGAGATGTATGGGTGGTACAATTTTGGACCGAGGATTTTGGGGTGGGAAGAGGAGAGAAAGGGGGGTGAGAATGTTTGATGAGGGCGCACCGAGGTGAAGATGTCACAATTTTTGTCAAGTAATTTTCTAGGATTCTCTCCTCATCTTAGCTGCTGGGATCTGTCCGCGACCCGGCCCTGTACCGTCTTGCTTATGAATTGAGTTTTGATATGTTTTCTTGTCAGTCAGAGTTCACCACGGTCGTTGTTCACTTGGAAGTAGATACACGGATTGGCTGGTGTCCCTTGAAGGGGCTCCAACACAAGACGCTGTAGGTACACAAAACATTAGACCTTGGAGAATCGGGAAGCATTAGCTATGTGTTGGATGTTTCCACATTATTTGACGTTGGCTTGGGGGCGCCCGCTGAATCTCGATGCAACTCCTTCGACATTAACACTTAGACACAGGTTTGCATTCTATGCGCCTATAGCGGCTTTGCTTTGCTCCCCGACCAATTCTACCCAAGGGCACAGTTATCTGCTTTTCATTGGTGCCGATACAGAATCATAATGTTCCTCGGTGTAAGGTTTCACCTTTCAAACGCAGCCTCAAAGCCAGTTGACTTTCTGCATTTCTGTTAAGGTTTTAAAACATTTCTCTCGTAAAGAATAGGGGGAGATGGGGAAGGAGGTACAGCTCTCGGAGACATATTTCAAAACTTGGACGCGCCGCCATGCAGTGATTGATGCAAACCCATATGTCAGGAACGGTAGTCCAGACCGCAGTGTTGGCTCCCCAGCCAAAAGACCGCCTGAAATGTATGCAGTGCAGATCTGAATCTTTTGGGGTGGTTGTATAAAATACTGGGGGTCGCTTTTGATCCTGTTGCACTACCAGGGTTCCGTTTTGAAGCACTTTCACTGCACCTGAACACGCTCTCCTTCTTTTTAGATATGAAAACGCACATACAATACTTAATATGGCGTTTATCCATTCGATTGCGTCAATACCTTTTCAATTACCATGCCCTCAATCCTCCTTGAGCGTCGATTCTCTGCTTACCATTGCAGCTTCTTCTAAGTCAACAATTGCCTCTCTTGCTATCCAGAGATGTTGGGCTAAGCGTATGTTTCAGAAATCTTCGCGAAAGGCTTCATTTTCCATGTTTACACTTGTTACTTTCACCTTGGGACTGAAGTGACATGGCTCAAAGTTTCTACGGGGTAGTATGTCCGCGTCGTCTATGTTCTCTACCTCGATGCTCACCTTGAGGGGGAGGTTCATGGCGAAATAAGGGTTGAATAACATTCTGCAACTTCCAATGCCGTTTCATGACTGTAGCCTACATACGTTGGCAATCTTCTAGGTAATGGTAGGTAATGCCGCATGTTCATCTTCAATAAGTTTTCAGCAAACATCCGGTGGAAACACTTTCGGCGGGTTCCAACAGCATTGCAAAGACGTTGCTGCTGAGACGATACACCACACACATCGGTTGTCCTCTGCTAGGTTTGATACCAAAGTCACCGGGCCGAGCCTTGATCGGGATTGAGATGGCCGGGAAGCGTGGTGCCCGGAGTCCGGAAGTGGTCCGGTGTGATCCGAGCTTGTTCCACATTGGGCAAGTACCTAAGGCGGGCGGCCACGTGATTGTGTTCGTGACGCCATTGATCTCTGGGGCATTGACGGCGGAGTGGCTGGGCCTGAGCCCGCCAATGGAACGCGCCGCAGCTGGCCTCCCCAGCCGGCGCGAGCGTCTCCACTTCTGCAGGCTGGACGCTGGAACCACCGCCAGCCGGGCGGACAGCCACCCACTGACACACACTGTTGCACTTGGATGACGCAGGCACGCGGGCGGAACAGTCGCATGTCGTACCGGAGCTCCCAGGAAGCTTGCTGAGGTATCGTGTGTCGCACATCAACCATCTCCAACATCCGACCGTCCCATCACCCTCTCTCCCTCCTGCACATCTCCCATCGCCGCTGTCGTCGTCGTCCATTCTTGGCTATCCTGCGACGGTATCTTCTCCATTTTCCCCCTTGTCACTCATCTTCGGATACCGCGACATTTCTACGGAGCACCGACCATAGCCCGAACATAGCCGCTGAGCGGCAGAGACGACACCCACGATGACGCTGTGGAAGCTTCTCGGAGCTGGCAGCCTGCTGCTGGCTGGTCTGAGCAGCAGCGCGACAGCAGAGCCATTCACACCAAAGCATGAAGCCGGACGATGTGCTATGCGCGGCCATTGCGGCTCCAAGAGCTTCTTTGGCAAGCAATTGCCATGCCCCGACAACGGTCTGGCCGAGGAGCCCGATGAGAAGCTGCGACAGCAAATTGTCGACCTCTGCGGAGCGAAATGGAACTCTGGTCCCGTCTGCTGCGATGCCGACCAGGTAAACACCATCCCGAATGTCACTATAATGTAGCATACTGACCTGCTTTTCAACAGGTCAAGTCCCTCGCCTCCGAACTCGGCACACCCAACCAGATCATCTCCTCTTGCCCGGCTTGCAAGGAGAACTTCTTCAACATGTTCTGCACCTTTACGTGCTCCCCCGACCAGTCTCTTTTCTTGAATATCACAAAGACCCAGGAGAAGAACAAGAAGACCATGGTGACGGAGCTGGACCAGCTGATCTCAACCGAGTATGGTACTGGCTTCTTCGACAGCTGCAAGGAAGTCAAGTTTGGACCCTCCAACTCGAGGGCCATTGACTTCATCGGAGGCGGCGCAAAGAACTACACCCAGCTGCTCAAGTTCTTGGGAGACGAAAAGGTCATTGGATCTCCGTTCCAAATCAATTTCCCCACGGAGTACAACGAGCCCGGCATGTCACCCCGTGACCTGAAGCCGAAGAAGTGCAACGACGAGGACCCCAACTACCGCTGCGCATGTGTTGACTGCCCTGCCGTCTGCCCAGAGCTTCCTGCCGTCTCCAAGCCAGGTGAATGCCATGTTGGTCTTCTGCCCTGCCTCTCTTTCGCAGCCATCTTTACGTACAGCATTCTGTTGTTCGCTGCTGTTGCCGGAGTTGTCGGACACATTGTCTGGAGACGCCGTGCCAGAAGAGAAAGTGAACGCCTTAGGCTGCTGCAGGATGCCTCTCCCAGTGACGACGAGGACGAGGGCGACTTGGTTCAAAACGGCGCCATGTTTGACCGGCCTCAGCGATACTACAAGATCAACACCTGGTGCGACGCGGCCTTCAGCAAGCTCGGCCACGCAGCGGCACGCTACCAGGGAATCACCATTGGTGTTACGCTCATCGTTGTCATCATTCTTAGCGCCGGATGGGTCAGGTTCGACCTTGAACGTGACCCTGCGCGCCTCTGGGTCAGCCCTACCTCTCCTGCCGCGAAGGAAAAGGCATTCTTTGACGACCAGTTCGGTCCCTTCTACCGCGCCGAGAAGGTGTTCTTGGTCAACGACCAGCACTCCAAGGAACCCGCCCCCGTTCTTAGCTACGACACGCTGGTTTGGTGGATGAATGTCGAGAAGAGTGTCAAGCAGCTGAAGGGCGCCAAGTTTGGCGCCACCCTCGACGACATTTGCTTGAAGCCTACTGGCACCGCCTGCGTTGTCCAGTCTGTCGCGGCCTACTTTGATAACGAGCCCTCGCTTGTCGGCAAGAATGACTGGAAGGATCAGCTCCGACAGTGCGCAAAGTCGCCCGTTGAGTGCCGCCCCGAATTCGGTCTGCCCATCGAGCCCAACATGATCCTTGGTGGTTGGAAGGATGATCCCGCCAACGCCACTGCCATCACAGTCACTTGGGTCGTTCAGAATGCAGCCGAAGGCAGCCCTGCCGTCGAGCGTGCCATTGACTGGGAGATTGCACTACGTGACCGTCTTCTGGAGGCTCAACAGGAGGCTCAGGACCGTGGCCTCCGCCTGTCCTTCTCCACCGAGATCAGCCTGGAGCAGGAGCTGAACAAGTCCACCAACACTGATGCCAAGATTGTGGTCATCAGCTACATCATCATGTTTCTCTACGCATCTCTGGCCCTCGGGTCTACTACGCTGTCGTTCCGCGATATGATGAGAAACCCGGCCGTTGCTCTGGTTCAGTCCAAGTTTTCTCTCGGTGTTGTTGGCATTCTGATTGTTCTCATGTCCATCAGCGCTTCCATCGGTCTCTTCTCTTGGTTTGGGCTCAAGGCTACGCTCATCATCGCCGAGGTCATTCCTTTCATCGTCCTGGCTGTCGGTGTTGATAACATCTTCCTGATTGTGCACGAGTTTGAGCGAGTCAACGTTAGCCATCCCGATGAGATGGTTGAGGAGCGGATCGCCAAGGCACTGGGCCGCATGGGGCCGTCCATCCTCTTCTCGGCCCTGACCGAGACCGTCGCCTTTGCTCTTGGAACCTTTGTCGGCATGCCTGCGGTGCGCAACTTTGCTGCCTACGCCGCCGGCGCCGTCTTCATCAACGCCATCCTCCAGATCACGCTGTTCGTGTCCGTTTTGGCCATGAACCAGATCCGCGTTGAGGACCACCGGGCAGACTGCATTCCCTGCCTCCAAGTCAAGGCCGCTCGCGTCCACCTCAGTGGCAGCAACGGAAACGCGAATGCCCGGTTCTACGAAGTGCCGGAGGAGAGTTGGTTGCAGCAGTTCATCCGTCGGACGTACGCCCCCGCCATTCTTGCAAAGCAGGCCAAGGTTATCATCGTCGCCATTTTCCTCGGCCTCTTCGCTGCCGGCATCGCTCTCATTCCTGAGGTCCAGCTCGGTCTGGACCAGCGTGTTGCCATTCCCGATGGATCCTACCTCATCCCCTACTTCAACGATCTCTACAAGTACATGGAGACTGGACCGCCCGTCTACTTTGTCACCAGAGGCTTCAACGCCACCGCACGCAAGAACCAACGCGAGATATGCGCCAGGTTCACCACCTGCGACCAGTTTTCCCTCGCCAACATCCTGGAGGGAGAGAGAAAGCGACCCGAGGTCTCGTACATCTCCTCGCCGGCTGCCAGCTGGATTGACGACTACTTCCTGTGGCTCAACCCCGACCTCGGTGATTCCTGCTGCGTGGAGAACGGCAAGGCATGCTTTGCCGACCGCAACCCGCCCTGGAACATCACCCTGTCCGGCATGCCCCAGGACGGCGAGTTCATCCACTACCTCGAGAAGTTCCTCAAGGCCCCGACGAACGACGACTGCCCGCTGGGCGGCCAAGCATCCTATGGCCAGGCCGTGGTGATCGACGCGGAGGAGGACACGATTCCGGCCAGCCATTTCAGAACGATGCACACCCCGCTGCGCAGCCAGGAGGACTTCATCAACGCCATGTCGGCTGCGCGAAGAATCGCGTCCGACATCACCCGCTCGACCGGCGTCGACGTGTTCCCCTACAGTCTCTTCTACATCTTCTTCGACCAATACGCCAGCATCGTGTCGCTGACGGGCGCCCTTCTTGGCTCGGCAGTGGCAATAATCTTTGTCATCGCGTCGATCCTGCTGGGGTCTCTCATGACTGCTCTGGTCGTCACGGTCACGGTCTGCATGACTGTCGTCGACATCATTGGCGCGATGGCGGTGTTTGGGGTGTCGCTCAACGCCGTCTCGCTCGTCAACCTCATCATCTGCGTCGGCATCGGCGTGGAGTTCTGCGCTCACATTGCGAGGGCGTTCATGTTCCCTTCGCGCACCGTCATGGAGCGTGCCAAGAACCGCTTCCGCGGCCGCGACGCGCGCGCCTGGACGGCCCTGGTCAACGTGGGAAGCTCCGTCTTCTCCGGTATCACGGTCACCAAGCTTCTCGGGGTCTTCGTGCTCGCCTTTACGAGGTCCAAGATCTTTGAGATTTACTACTTCCGGGTCTGGCTGGCGCTTGTCATCTTCGCCGGCACCCACGCGCTCATCTTCCTCCCCGTCGCGCTGAGCTTGTTCGGCGGAGAGGGATATGTGGACCCCGAGAGCGAGGGCGGCATCGAGGAGGACCTCGCCAGCCGGAGATACCGTGCCCTCGTGCCCGACGAGGACACGGACTCGGACGATGACTACTAGAATGATGATGTGTGGCTCTATCCTAGTTTTTTTTTTTGTAATACTAGCTGGAAGTAAATAAAGGGATGGATTCTGCTGTACGCTACACGTTTCGGCCTGGCTGTGACTGTGGACATGGGCACATTGCACATGGGGAGATTTGATTCCAACGAGTGCCAGCCCGTATGTTCCATGAACCAAGGGGTCTATTTGGGGCGCTAGTATCATTGACGTAGCTCGCGGGCATCCCAGTTCACGGCTCAAGAGCCCAAGTCGGGCACGCTGGGACAAAACGAGGCCGTCGTGGCGTGGTGGTCGTGGTGTCAGTGTTCGTAGAACCCAATCGGGGCTGGGCCAACGGCAAGGCGCCACATAATCATGGCCTAGGGGGGTGGGATTGCGGCGACATGTGCGCGGCGAGTTGACAGCGCATCACAGACGATTGGGCGTCACTCGGGGCGGCGGCGGAGGGGTTCACGTAGGATTCGCTGGTGACACGCGGGACCTGTGGGTTTTGTGCATGCGAGACCTGTTCACAATGGCATTTGACGAGGAGCCGGGAGCGAGCGAGAGACTGTGGATAGAGAGAAACCGGGTGAGTATTTCAGAGGGGGCGCTCTGGATGCTCAGCAAGGGTCTTGCGGTAGGAAGACGTTGGTGAGGCGGGCGGGAGTGGGCGAGGGTACGGGATGGACCCTGAACGAAGGTGTCTCTTGGCAACGGCGCGAAGCCGAGGCTGATGTGTCTCTGTATCTACGGCATACGATGGCAGGCACAGGTCGAGAGAGGCTCGAATGATGGTTGTTTGGGTTGAAGCCGTCGGCTTCCACCCGGCACTGGTTAGTCATGAGGCAGAGGAAAGGAAATTCAGACGAAGGGATACGAAGGACAGTACAAAATACAAAAATACAAAAAAAAAAAAAAAAAAGGACAGGGGGGCGCGCGATGCTTCCGAGCTACCTGAGGGCAAATTTCCGTATCAATTTGGCGGGTGAACCGCGTGGTCGCTCGTGCCCCTTTCCGACTCGTACTCGTCGCCCGCCATGTGGCCGAAAGGAGCAGAGGATGATGGGTGACAATCACGGGCTGGGGAGCATATCGATATGACACGGCACGAATGAGGCAATGGAGGCGCGCTTCTCGGAGGGGCCCGCGCGTGGGATTGGGGGATCGCTAGTCAGTCGTGTACTCTACCCAGAGTGCTAGTTCAGGGGCGTCGTCGATGATGGCTTCGGGGTGGGCTTTTCCCACTCATGAAAGCGCGAGTCCCGTCCTCAGGCACCGTCAGCCGGGCTGGCGACGTGGTACGGATGCCTTTTGAGCGGCTTTCCATCGTTGAATCAGAGTTGGGTACGGATGGCAAGCCGTCCATGCCATACCTGTGGCGATCCCGCGACGCTTTTCCTGTGCCCGGGACGCTGGGCGAATCGAAACGGCCGGTCGAGTGGTTGCATAAAGATGATGGAACAGGCGCTTCGCAGGGCCGAGATGGAGGAGAGGAAGGCCCTACGATGAGAGGAGGCAGAGAGAGAGAGAGGTGTGCGAGGGACGTTTGGAACGTGGAGGTACCGAGTACCGACACAAAGCTACGTACCGCGAGTGTGGGGACGCTGAAGGTCCTGATTGGACGGCTGGCTGGTGCCGGCAAATGACAGGTCGCGGACGGGGGGGCCCACCGCCCAAGCTCCCGAAGCGAGAGCCGCCCCTGCTGGCGGGCACTGTGCACGGGCTGGGCTGGGCGAGCTCATTCACCTCTGGCGCAGTTGCACAGCTGACAGCTTATCGCTGCTGGCCGTCAAGGGGGGGGGAGACATGTTTCCCCTTGTTTCTTGGTTCACCACCTGCGGTTCAAGTAAGGTGAGGGAACAGAGAGACAGAGAGACGGAGAGACGACCCGGAGCGGCAGTGGCCAGCTCTCTGGGGTGGCATGTCTCGATGGCCAGCCAGAGACCACCTCTGCAAGCCCCTGTGTCTTTCTGTACGTGCGGTGTTGCTGGCTGTTGGCTGATGTACAGAGCAGGCTGGCCCGTGAGGCCACTTGCTGCACGTACCATGTACTGTCGCATGTACAGCGGTACGGGACTGTTCTCGTCGGGTGTCAGTGCTGCACGCCTGCAAGGGCCGCCGAATGCCAGCTCAACCCGCCCACCTGCGTGCCGGCTGGCGGGTGCAGGCGCGTCCAGTTGCGTGCGCCTGTGCCTGTGGTCCTGTGCCTGTACCAGTGCCAGTGGCCATCCCAAGGCACCCGACAGTCACCCTCATCCAAAAGAATGGAAAAGGAAGGGTCCTGGGGAGAGAGCGAGAGACTCGGGCCTGGACAGACACCACCCAGGGGGACAGGGTCGCAGCATACAGAAAAGAAAAGAAAAGAAAAAAAAGTGTCTCCAAGTCCCCAGTCCCCAGTCCCCCGTCTCCAGTCTGCCTGCCCGTCTCCATCCACGCCAATCTAGAGGCAACATTTTTTTTATATCCTCGCCCGGCTGGCGGCCACCTTACCTAATTAGACACCTCACCTCCATCCGTCGTCCGTGTCTTCCCTCCCGTCTTCTATCCCGACACCGACATCCTCTCCTCTCGCTCTCTCTCCCCCCGTTCCCAATCGCTCCCACTCCTTTCCCGCCTCTGTTCAGCTGCCTTCGCCACTGATCAGAGCTCCCATCTTGTAGATACGACGACATTCCCCGTGTCGTTTCGTGCGTCATCTGTACTCTCTTGTCGGGGGTTCTTCCTTGTATTCTTTGTTGTCTTGTTTGTTGACTTCCCCGCCGTGAAGCTCCAAGCTCGCGCAAAGGAGGAGACGCAACGAAGGGAAGAAACGACGAAAGGACACCAAGACCCGGCCACGTACGACGTGTCGCGAGGTGAGTTTACCACCAGAACAGCATCAGCACCCAACCCAATGCCCCTCGCCCGACCCAATTGCCGTCTTGGAGAACCCAATGCAGCTCTGCTCGGCCAACTATCCGCCCCAGGAATGCTGTGACTCCCGCCAGATCGTCCCTCTCCCCCCCTACACCCTCCTCGTGTCTCCCAATTCCTGCAGCCACCCGCAATTCCTCTTCACGAACTGCCCCCGGCTGACCTTGACATGCGCGAGCAGAACCACCCTACGACAGAACCTCTCCCTCCCGCCGACCCACGAGCTCCTGCCGACATGTCCGACACCGGCAGCTTCGAGGTCGTCCAGCACGATGAGGCTCCCAAGGCCGCCCCGCGCTCCCCGAGCACAAAGTCCACCGTCTCGGCCGCTTCCTCCCTGAAGAAGCCCAGCCCGAGCTCCGGCGCCGCCGCCACCTCGACCGTCCGCCGTCCCACGACGTCTTCGTCGACGAGCACCGGCAAGCCCGCGAGCACCACCTCCTCGACAACCTCCCGCGTCGCCGGCGGCCTGACCAAGCCTCCCACCCGCCCCCCGGCGGCGGGAGCTCCAGCGCCTCGAGCAGCACCGTCCGCAAGCCCGCGAGCGTCTCGTCCACCGCCACCCACCGCTCGCGGCCCAGCGTGTCCGCCTCCGAGGACGAGTCCAAGAGGACCGCCCGCCGCACCTCCACCGCCCCAGCAGCGGCGCCAGCGCCGTCGGCTCGCCCAGCAGGGAGAAGAGGACCTCGACCCTCGGCGCCGCCACCGCCGCCGCGAGGAAACCTGCCACCTCCGCCGCCGGCTCGACCGCCGGCAGGCCCTCGTCGACCTTGTCGCGCACCCCCAACTCGGTCGCCCCTCGCCCCTCCTCCATCAGCTCGCGCTCGTCGGCCGCCACCGGCCCCGTCGCCGAGGCCAAGAAGCGTCTCTCGACCGCCTCGACCTCCGCCGCCACCTCCTCCGCCGCCCCGCGAGCCCGCACCTCGATCCGCCCCGACTCGTCGGGCGCGTCCGAGGCGCTCGGCAAGGAGGTCGAGCAGCTCAAGGCCCAGCTCACCGAAAAGGAGACCCAGCTGGCCGACAAGGAGACGCAACTGAACGAGCTCAAGACCCAGGTCCAGCAGTCGCAGGACAAGCTCGCGCAGTACTCTGATGGAGTGAACAGGGATGCCGTCCAGGTGAGGAACGCTGTCCTCAACATTCAAAAGGCCCACCAGGACCAGGTTACCGAGTTGAAAGCTAAGCAGACCGAGCTCGCGAACCAGGTGGATGAGGCCAATGAACATCTTGTGGCCACCGATGCTGACTACGAGAAACAGCAAAGCGAGTACAAGGACGCTGTCGCCGCCAAGGAGGCCGCAGAGGCCGAGCTCGCAGAGCTGAAGCAGTCCCTCGAGGCCCTCCAGACCGAGCACGAGGAGAAGCTCAAGGAGAGCGAGTCCGCCCTGCACAAGGCCCTGGAGGATCATGCCAACAAGCTCGAGGAGCTGCAGAGCTCCCTGACCGAGCAGCACAAGGCGGCCGTTGAGGCGCTCGAGGCCAAGCACGCCGACGAGCTGAGCCAGGGACTGTCCGCCACGACCGACCAGGAGGAGGCCCTGGCCAAGATGAAGGCGAGCCACGAGGGCGCCGTCGCCGAGCTCCAGAAGAAGATTGACGACCTCACGGCCTCGCAGAACGAGCTCGAGGTCGCGCACGAGACCAAGGTCAACGCCGAGGTGGAGGCCCACAAGGCGAAGCTCGCCGCCGTCGAGGGCGAGATCGTGGAGCTCAAGAGCAAGCTCGAGGCTGCCGAGAAGACGGCCGAGCAGGCCAAGGCCGACCTCGACGCCAAGACAGCCGAGCTGGCCGAGGTGCAGGCCAACGTCGCCGACCTGGAGAGCAAGCTCACGGCCGCCGAGGCCGACGTCGCCAAGGCCAGGGAGGAGGCGCTCGCGTTCCAGAAGCAGATCGACAGCATCAAGGAGGAGATCACTGCCAAGGACGAGGCCCTCGAGAAGGCCAAGGCGGAGCACTCGGCCCAGGTCAAGAAGCACGACGCCGAGCTCAAGCAGGTGTCCCAGGACTACGAGGAGGAGATTGAGTCGCTCAAGGGAGACGCCTTCTTCAAGCGCAAGTTCCAGGACCTCGAGGCCAAGCACACCGAGCTCGAGACGGAGCACGGCGAGCTGACGACGAAGCACGGCGAGCTGGAGTCGCAGCACGGCGAACTCACCAGCAAGCTTGCCGACCTCGAGTCGAAGCACACCGAGCTTGCCACCAAGCATGGCGATCTCGAGTCGAAGCACACCGAGCTTACCACCAAGCACGGCGAACTCGAGACCCAGCACGGCGACCTCACCAAGAGCCACGCCGACACCTCCGAGAGCAACACCAAGGCCCTCGAGGCGGCCAGGGCCGAGCTCGCCGCCGCTGTCGCCGCTCTCGAGGCCAAGGAAGCCGAACACCAGAAGGCTCTCGACGCCATTCGCGCCAGCCACGCCGAGGAGCTCGAGGGTGCCAAGAGCGGTGCTTCTGCCGACAAGGACGCCCAGCTCGCCGAGCTCCAGAGCTTGAAGGACAGCCACGCCAAGCAGCTCGATATTCTCAAGAGCGACAGCGAGGCCAGCCTGGCCAAGGAGATTGAGGCGCTCAAGGCCTCCCACGCCGAGGTTGTCGAGGCTCTCCAGACAGAGACCTCTGGCGAGAAGGAGAAGCTGCTGGCGGAGATTGCTGGCGCAAAGGACAAGGCTCTGGCCGAGAGCTCTGGTGACAAGGAGAAGCTGCTTGCCGCCCACCAGGAGGAGCTCGCCTCCATCACCGAGAAGCTGCGCGCCGAGCACGAGGCCGAGCTTGCGGCGGCCAAGGAGAAGCTCGCCGCCTCCCACCAGGCCGAGCTTGAAGAGGCAAAGAAGGAGCTTGTTGCATCGCACAAGGCCGAGTTCGACGAGGCCAAGGCGAAGCTGCTTGAGTCGCACCAGGCCGAGCTGGCCTCCGTCAAGCAGGCCGGCGAAAGCGCTCACACGGAGGAGCTCGCGACCCTCAAGATCCAGCTCGACGAGGCACTAACGCGCATCCGCGAGACGGAGACGTCGAGCGCTGCCGCCCTCGCCGAGGCCAAGAGGAACCTCGACGACACCCACTCCGCCGAGGTCGAGAAGCTCATCTCCATGCACGCCGAGCAGCTCGAGGCGCTGAAGCAGCAGAGCTCCTCTGGCGCGCGGGCCGAGCTTGACGAGATCAACAAGGCCCACTCCAAGGTCGTGGAGGAGCTGACGAGCCAGTACGAGGCCAGAAGCGAGTCCCTGGCCCAGGAGGTTGCCAAGATCTCTACCGACTACTCCGCACTCGAGGCTGCCCTCCAGGCCGCCAAGCAGTCCGTCACCAAGGCGGAGGCCGAGAAGTCCAAGAGCCAGGCTGGTGCGGCCGAGCTCGAGGCCGCTCTGAAGGCTGCCAAGGACTCCGCCGCCAAGGTCGAGGCTGAGAAGGCCAAGCTCGAGGAGGAGTGCGGCGAGCTCGGTGCGATGATCTCGACGGAGAAGTTTGCCCGCGCCGAGGCCGAGGCGGCTCTGGATGCCGTCAAGAACAAGACGCCCGATACGGCGGAGGCGGACAACCTCCGCGAGCAGCTCAACAACGTCAGGAAGGGGCTCGAGGAGGAGCTCAGCATCGTCCAGAAGAGCCTCACCGCCGCCAAGCAGGAGGTGGAGGATGTCAAGGAGGACCTGTTGCTCGCGCAGAAGGAACTCGAGGCGTCGAAGCTCGAGGCCGACAAGCAGCTCAAGACGTACAAGGCCGACTACGAGGAGCTCAACGACACGATGACCAAGATTGTGGAGGAGGAGCAGGCCAAGCGGAGCGCGCTGGAGGAGCAGATTGACGGCCTGAAGAAGACACTGGCCGACAGGGAGAAGGGCGTGGAGGAGTTCCAGGCGCAGCTCAAGGTCAAGGACGCCGAGATCGCCGAGGCCAAGGTAGGACAAGACGACACGGCACGGACGGACATGGCTAACACGGCACAGGCCAACGCGGCGGTCGCCAAGCCCAAGGGACTCGCGGCCAGCAGGTTCGCGGGGGCCGACGACGAGGCGGAGGGCGCAGCGGACAAGCCCGCGGAAGGTGAGGAAGAAGACCATTCCTCCGAGGCACTGGCTGTGGTGCGAACGCCCTGCTTGATGCTCCCCTTGTCTGCGGAGGCGACGGCAAGCTAACCAGTATCACAGCTGCAACGAGCTAGAGTCAACGCGAACCAGATCCACAACATGGACCGCGACATGCAGGAGAGGAACCTGGCCATGCTGGAGTCCATTACGGACTTTCAGCAGCCGCCGCGGCTCGACGGCTGAACGGCATCGCACACACTCCAAGATGAACAATTGAAAAGCAAAATGTCTGGTTGGGCTAGCAGGCTCGCTCGCCACGGCCCGACGGCTTCGCAACAACGCAGGGCTTGTTTGGCCACTTCTCCTCGCCCGCACGGCCGGGTGGAGGTTTCTTGTTTTAATACACAGCACGGGGGTTTTTTCCCATTGTCAGGCAGTATGTGCATACTGGCGCTGGCATGTCGAGGAAGCAGAAAGGAAAAAAAAGAGTGCTTGTTTTGCGTACTGGTACCAAATTGATTTTGCAGGACATGGATAGAGAGGAAGAGGAAGAGCCGTGCTGTGTGCGTGTGCGTGCGGTGCGTGTGTGTGCTGCGTTGCGCCGGAAGGGGTGCCGCGATGTAATTACGGAGGAACGCGCGGGTGGCGTGTGTGATGGGACGAGGTAGCAATGGACGATACCCCCTTTTTCCCTCTCGCTGCAACCTCTGCCGTCCGAGGGTCTCCATCGCCGTGTGAAGATTTGATTAGGGGGAGTGGGATTCACGTCGGCGGTAGTTGGCCAGCGTGGCCACGATGTGACGACGGCGGATGGCGACGGCGGTCGACAAACGTGGTCGGCACGTTCATGTGGCAGACGGCCAGAGTCAACGCCACGAGGTGGCAGTGTCTCTCGGGCTGGCATGTCAAAAGAATGGTAGCGCGTGGCTCTTGGTGACGACACGGCGCCACGGCGGTTTAGTCGGCGGTCCAGTCCGGGGCCTAGTCAAGCCTCCAGTCTACCACTGTCTAAAGGCGCGGGTGCGTGATGGGTGTGTGTGTGTGTGTGCGTGTGCCTCCCGCATCCCGTGAAACAAACCAGTTCCTGGGCGGAGGGCGGGGAAAGGAACTGCATAGCGGCACATGGCAGCAGGGCTGGCTATTCGATGCAAAGGACAGTTGCATGAGTCGTTTGTGCTGCGGGAGAACTGTCTCCCGGACGGCCGGCGAGATGGGAAACACGGGAGAGTGGGGGGCGGAAGCGATGCGTGGTGGGGGAGAGGTGGAGGGATTAGCTGAGCAAGGAGGGGGGGAGACGAGGGACGGAGAGCTTCTTTGAAATAAAGGTGTCGAGGTGGCTTTGATGGAACCACGTTTTTTATACTCGACTCGTATTTGCCGGGCATTTTCCATCTCGTACTAGGATTGACACCCGGAGCCAGTTGAGTCGGGCTGTCTACTCGTTTCCCTCCCCCCCTCCGTCTTGTTTACAACGCCTGGTTCTCTCGACTCTTTGGCCTTCGGCTCCTGGTCCGCATCACCATCTACCGAGGGGATCGTCGTTCGACTTTCTCGTCCTGCTGCATGCCCGCGGAAGCTTATCCGGCTTACGCTTGGTTCGGTAGCCCCCGGGCCAGCGTTCCTTTCCTAGACAAGGGCGCAGGCGAGCAGGGCCGAGGCAAACCCAGCAAGGTCAAGGTAGGCTCGGGGCTCTTCTTTCCCCGTAGCATTGGACAGCCGGGGAAGGGGAATCGGACAAAGCTGAAAGAGAGGGTGGTTATTTAGGACGCGCGAGGCGCCGCCGCATTGAGCGTTGGTTGGGATAAAGGTCGAACCGGACTTGCAAGTGGGCGAGACACGGTCCAGCCCAACGCCTGGTTCGTCCAAACTGCTCTGCGTCCATCTCTTTGAGTCTTTGTCCGCCATCTACGGCCCAGACCCATCGCTGGCTCAGCCTTACCGCCCGAAGAAAAGGAACCCTGTTTGGCTTCCCTCGTCCCATCTGCCACGAGGTTTCTGGTCTTCCGATCCTTTTTGGAGACTCGATCCCGGACGGTTGTCTTATACTCTGCGGATCGCATCCTTTCCCCCCTCGCGGCAGAACGATTGCCTGTGCACCGCTCGATCGGCCAACCCTTCTCACGAGCGGGAAACTAGCGCAACCTCGCGCGCGCGCACGTACACCCTGACTCGGAGACCAGCAATCCAAGACACGGAAAAGTTTAAAAAAAAAGCAAAAAAGATGTCGGCCTCACCGCCCCTACCGGTGCTCTACGCCGAAGACACCCCCTTCTCGGAATACTCCACCGCCGTCTGGGGCCGCGTCTTCAACGCCCGGCGCGACTTCTCCCGCCGGCCCGCGGCCGTCGTGCAGGCCACGCGCAAGGCGCACGTCGCCGAGGCCGTGAGGCTCGCCGCCGAGCACGGCTGGCGCGTGAGCGTGCGCTCCGGGGGCCACTCGTGGGCCGCGTGGTCCGTCCGCGACGAGGCGCTCCTGCTGGACCTCGGCGGGTTCGGCAAGGGCATCGGCGGCGAGGAGGGCATCGTGTACGACCCCGCGACCGGGGTCGTGAGCGTCGCGCCGGCGAGGACGGGGAGGGAGGTCAACGGCTACCTCGCGGGGCAGATCGGGGGGCCCGGGGACGAGAGCGTCGAGGGGGTCGGGCGGTGGTTCCCGGGCGGGCACTGTCCCGACGTCGGGCTGGGCGGGTTTCTGTTGCAGGGCGGGATGGGGTGGAACTGCAAGGTGAGTTCTTGTGCCCGGCCGTGGTGGTCATGGCTCGAGGAGAGGGGAGGGGCAGGGACGAGAGCTGACCGCGGATAGAACTGGGGCTGGGCGTGCGAGAACGTCGTGGCGATCGACGTCGTGACGGCCGATGCGCGGGAGCTCCGGTGCTCCGAGACGGAGAACGCCGACCTCTTTTGGGCCGCGCGCGGCGCCGGGCCGGGTACGTGACGCCCGGGCTTCGAACCTTTCCTCCGGAGACGCAGTGCGCTAACCCGCCGCAGGCTTCCCCGCCATCGTCACCCGCTTCCACCTCCGCACCCGCCCCCTGACGGGCATGTTCCAGTCGCTCTACTTCTACCCCCTCGACCGCTTCGAGGAGATCCTGAACTGGGTGATCAAGGTAATGGACAGCCTCCCTCATCCGTCCCCGCACCCCGCGGCGGACCTAGCCACTCACGCATGCGTCTGACAAACAAAAAAAAAACCAGGTCTCCCCCAAAGCCTCTCCGGAGCTCGAAATCGTCCTCCTCGCCCTCACCCCGCCGGGCCAGACGACCCCGCAGATCATGGCCAACTTCCTCTCCTTCTCGCCCAACCCGGAGGCCCTGATCCCGCTGCACTCCTCGCACCCGCCGCGCCCGCTGTCCACCGTCTTCGCGACCCCGACCTCCCTGCCGCAGCAGTACGTCGCCCAGGACGCCGCGAACCCGCCGTCGCACCGGTACATCTCCGAAAACGCCTACGTGGCCAACGACGCCGACGTCCCCGGGGTGCTGAGGAGGGCCTTCACCGAGCTGCCGACGCCGCAGTCCTTCGCGCTGTACTTTTCCATGAACCCGTGCTCGAGGCGGCGGCAGGCCGGCGAGGGCGCGGCCGTCGCCAACGGCGAGGGCGCGGGCGGGAGCATGCCCGACATGGCGCTGAGCATGCAGTCGGACCACTACTTCGCCCTGTACACGTGCTACCCGGACGCCGAGGACGACGAGCGGTGCCAGGGGTGGGTCAACGACGTCATGGCCGGCGTCGAGCGGGAGTCGGTCGGCAGCTACCTCGGCGACGCGGACTTCCGGTACCGCCGGACCCGGTTCTGGGGCGACGAGCAGGGGAGGCGGCTGATGGAGGTGAGGCGGAGGTGGGACCCCGCGGGGCGCATCGCCGGGTTCTTGGACCCGGAGGACAAGAGCCGTGCCGAGGGGTTGAAGAACGAGTTCGAGTGGAAGTGAAGGGGCGAAGCAGGCCCTGTCTCGGGGGAACGCGCATACCTGGCCGCCGTACGACATCCCGTTGCAGAGTATACGGACAACGGGGCCTGTTGAGCATCCTTTGGGTAGACGGACGGGGGCGAAGAGGAACGGTTGGGTTTGGGGTTGCACGCACACACATACACGCCCGTCGCCGGGCTTTTTCCAGTCGTAGATGGCACAGATAAAAGGGCCTGTTGAAGATACATCGTATAGAGAGACCTTGAGATGGGTATGGACGCCTTGCCGTCGGCCATGAACCGTATGTTGCTGGGAGGTGCACTGTAGAGCCTGTTAGATGACACACGAAGGAAGAGTCGACGCTTGATAATATGAACGGGCTTTTTTGATTTGTTACGTCTAAGGTGCTTGTATCATCCACGTCGTCAGTCTCGTCAATGGTTATCGTACACGCCGGCCCCGCCTCATAACTCGGCCTTCTCGCCGCCCTCCGGCTTGACTATGTCCCTCCTCTCAAACTTGGCGTTGAAGTTGTTCTGCTTGACGAACCACGCGTTGACCAGCTCCCACTCCTGGCTCGGGTCCTTGAACGAAATCTGCAGAGGGGGAAAAAAGTCAGCAATGCTCTTCCCCTTCGTCGGCCGCATCGGAGCAAACACTCACATCGAACCTCCGCAGCAGGCTCGGCACCACCTTGTAAATCTCCAGGAGACTAATGTTCTTCCCGATGCACGTCCGGCTGCCCATGCCGAACTGGAACATGTGGCCGTTCATCTCCTTGATCCGCCTCTCCTCCGCCTCCGGGTCCTTGCCCTCCTCCGGCAGCCAGCGCTCGGGCCGGTAGGTATCGACGTCGGCGCCCCAGATCTCCGGCCGGCGGTGGATGATCCACGCGCTGCACCCGACGATCGTGCCGCCCTTGACAAAGGTCCCCGCGATCTCGGCCCCTTGCTCGGGGACGATGCGTTCCAGCGGCAGGCCGGCGGCGGGGTGCATGCGGAAGGCCTCCTTGATGCAGGCGTCGAGGTACACCAGCCTCTGGCTCTCGGTCCACGTCACCAGCCCCGTCTCCGAGTCGCTGAAGCCGCCGTCCTTTGCGAAGCCGTCCAGCTCCCCCCTCAACCGCGCCAGCGCCGTCGGGGTCCTCAGCAGGTAGTAGAACACGGCGGCCAGGCTGATGGCGGTCGTCTCGGACCCGGCGAAGGCCATGCTCACGGCCATGGTCTGCACGAGGATGTCGGACATGAAGTCGGGGCGGGCCTCGCGCGCGGCGAGGAACTTGGAGAGCAGGTCGGGCTGCTGGGCGAGCTTCTTGCCCGACGTCACGGGGAGGAGGGGTTCCTTGCCGTCGAGCTCGGGGAGGCGTTCGGCCATGCGGTCGCGGGCGAAGCGGGCGACGGGGAACGTGGCGTCGATGAAGCCCCATTGGGAGAGCTTCAGGTAGATTGGGTTCTTGAGGAGGAGGCGGTCGAGGAAGGGGATCTGGCCAATCTTTGGGGAGGGGGTGTTAGTCACTGACGCTCGTCTTCACTTTGACCACCATATCTTACCGGTGCCACGTAGAGGAACAGCTTGCCCAGGTAGGCGACGATGCCGTCGATGTCCTCGTTCTTCTCGACGAAGCCGTGGCGCTTGCTGTAGGTGATTTCGCCGATCACGTCAAAGGCGTAGAACTGCAGCCACGTGGTGAAATCGCAGCCCTCCGGGTTGCCGGCGAAGAGCTTCTCCGTCTGCGACAGGAACAGCTTGGTGGTGTTGTCGACGAAGGGCTCGTACTGGACCAGGGCCGACATGGAGAAGGCCGAGTTGACGCACCGGCGGAACTGCGAGTGGAAGTCATTGTTGGTGGTGCTAAACAGCGACTCCAGCCGGTAGCCCTTGGCGATGGACTGCTGCACAATGTAAAAGTCGGACTGTGAAGCGTCAGCAACTCTGCTGCCCTACGATGGACGGCACGGAACTACCTTGACGAAGCCCTTGTTCAGGCCGTAGATGGTCTTGAGGGCCGCTGGGTCGGCGAAGGAGAGCGTGTTGGGGCCGAGTCGGACAACGTCGCCGTGCTTTTCGTGCAGTTTCTGATGTGTCACCTCCGGACGGCAGCCCTTGACGTCGAAGAAGCGCCACCAGTCTGTCAACGAGGCCAAGAAAGGCCCGGGGTACTTGTTGAGGCCGTTGTGGTAGTGGTTCTTCACCAGCCAGGCCACGACCAGCGACAGGCCTATCGACAGCCAGTGCTGCGCCACCGTTTCTACTATTGTTTCCGTAACGCCGTGCATCTTGACAGAGGGCGTGTTGTCACGAGATGGTCTGTAGGCAATGGGCAGGAGTGGGACAGGGAGGTCGGGGGCCCTTTGGTATAAGACGACGCATACGGGACAACCGAGGCGGGCGGGTAGAAGTAGATGTAGCCGGGCGTCCAGATGGAATTCCCGGGTCAGGTACCGAAGGACAATTTACCCAGTTGCTATCTTGGGACGCATCGGCCGGAACCTATGGGGCGGAGAGGTGCGCGAGGGGGCATACCGTACGGGTCGACGTGCAGCTGCGACTGTGCCTCCGGCGGGTGGAGCAGGACAAGCGTCGCTCCTTGGAGATGGGCAGATGCGCTCAAGGTTCGTGTGTGGGTGTGGGTGTGGGTGTGGGTGAGGTCTCCAGGCGGCAGACCGGCAAGTGATATTGGACCTTGGTCAAGGTGCTTGTAGCCAAGACGAGTCGGCACCAAGGCTGCAGGAGGTAAGGAGCGGGGAGTTGCGCGAGGGTTGAACCCTTGACGAGGGTTTGCTGCCGTCTAGTGTCCTTCCACGGGCCGGCCGAGGAGCGTTGGGATTCGGCGTCCGTCTCGTGGGAGATGAGACAAGAGTGCGGGAGAGAATAGAGTTAGGATTCGCAAGGGTTTCTGCGTTTCTGGGATCCTGGGTCTGGCGCATCTCCAGTGCAGAAGTGGATTCGGGGATGGGGATGTCGAGAGTCATGGAACGACACAGGCGGTGGTAGGCGCCGTGCCGACGGAGGCGAGAAAAGCCACGCGGAAGAGGCTGGAGTGGTGAAGATGCAGGCATCAAACGGAGACTACGTGCAGGGGGAGAGAGAGGGAGGGAGAGGGAGGGAGAGAGGGAGAGGCGAAAAAGAAAACTAGTGCGTATATCGGGTTGATCTGGACTTGGACTTTCCAACCCGCCCGGGTCCCGCGAGTCTGGACAAGACGTTGGACGCCTACCTTGCTAGACCAAGAGCCCAAAGCCTTAGTTGTCGCAACGCGGAGTGAGTCGTCGGGCCCATGCCAGGAGGCAACATCAGCGACAAGGGGGGGAAAAGTCTCAAGCGGCTGGCGTCCGTGTCCGTAGCCGTGGCCGTCGCCCCGTGGCGTCAACGGGTAGCGCAGGAAACAGAAACAGACACAGCTTCGATCGAATCGCCGCTAGACAGCCCGAGAGGCTCTCCTGCCGCGTACAGACCCAGATCAGACTTCACGTCACCGTCCCAAGATGGGCAAATGGAGTGCCACGCCTTACGCAGCATTCATGGCCCCTAGCCATACGGCCTCAGGTCAGGTACCGCGGGCGGCGGCGGCCACTCAGAAGCTCGCAGAATGACACTGGGGGACGGTCTACTGCCGACCGTCGTACCATGCAGTAGCGACCTGGAAGAGGGCTGGCTTCACTGCTGCGTTGGTCAAGCGCGTGAGGAGATCCTGGGGTACGGATAGAGGGGGGGACCCTTGTCGACGAGGAGGAGTTGGAGGGGGAGGTTCCGCAGCCGAGAGAACCGAGCCGTTGGGTGGTGGGTGACGGTACATCGTATACCAACTCGTGCGGTCATCCGCGTCTCTCCTGGCCAGGCATGCAGTTGAACGCATCGGGTTCGCAGCGAGGCAGATCGGGGGTCCCTCGGCCCATGCTGTCATCCAAGAGCTGAAGTGATGGAGGGGGTGGGAAGGGAAGGGCGACGCCAACCGAGCTGCCTGCCGAAGAGGAAGAACGCTTCGTGTTAGTGCACCTGCAGTTGGTCTGGTCAGTCTGCACAGACACGGGATTTGCAGCGTGAGGTGCGCGTGGGACTGTGCCATTGCCAATGCCAACCCCGGATGGAGATGGAGGGGTGGTGGACACTTCCGGTCAGGTTGGCCAGGTTGTCGTCCCGCTCATGACTGGTGAGATGTTCGGCAGATGCGATTTCGCCGTCGTTTACGGAAATACAGCCGTCGTCCCAAGTCCGGACGCCGTTGGCCAAGACGGAGGGAAAGCAGGTGTCACAGCAGGAGGACGATTGATTGCACCCCCGATCGAGCCCGCTGGGCTGGGATCTCTCAGGCCTTGGTTCGTTTGTTTTTTTCATTGGCTTCAGAGAGGAGAGAGCAGTGCAATTCGTGCGAGAATGTGATTCATCAGCAGAAACTTGAGAAAGGACACGCAAACGCGACGCATGAGGCTATGCAGAATCAGGAAGATACAGCCGCCAGCTCATCTCAAAGGACCCCGGTACACTTGCGGCAGCGAAGGCCGAAGCAAGCAACCAGGTAATAGCGACGTCCCGTCGACGCCAGAAAGAGGCAGCAACGTCAGTGTCCATCCATCACCAGCAGCGTCGAGGGAGAGCAGGACAAACCTCCGGTTGACCCGCCGCCGGGGTACCTTATCTGCGGGGGAGGAGACCCCATAGGATGCTGGAAACAGGCATGACATGGCCATGGCATCTGGTGGGGGGCACGGCAGTTGTAATTGTGCTCGCTCGCGCTGTCCAAGCCCGTCTGGCCTGGCACTGGTTGACGAGGCTCACCAGACGGCTGTGTTCAGTCTCTGGAAACTCGGCGCAGTCGGCAAATCTGGGATTGCCCCATTCCTTTGTCCTGGCGCTTCGGGGCCCATGATCAGGGTTGTCTTCATGATCCGACTCTCTTTGTCGGCATGTGTCTTGCCGCCGCCGCCCTCGCCGAGCGAAGCGAACAGGACACAGCTCGAGACGGCCAACAGCCAGGGAGCATCAGAGACACTCAAAATCAACGTCGATCCGACATTCATTGCCGACTCTCTGTCCCGAACCCCCCAAGGGTCCGTCGTGGCTGATGCGGAATGCCCACTTGGCCACGTCCACGTACTGTAGTACCACGGACATTCCAAGACATGTTTGCCCTCCATGGATCACCCCCAAGTCGTCCCATGCCAACCTCTTCCATGCGCGCCCAATCACGTCCCGTCCCAAGCGACCTTGCACCCTCGTCAAACGCTTTCGGCCCCGAAGGGAGGGTCAGCGCTGGACGTCGGGCTGCCCTTCTGCCTTCTCCTGCCCACCTCCACCGCCGGCAGACATGGCTGACTGACAACTGACTGAACCGAGCAAACGAGAGAGCGCAGCTCGGCAGTTATGACGCCTGTCTTGCTGCCAAGCCAAGCGTCCCGTCGTCGGTCTTGCATTCATCGCCTCCAGCTCCGGCGTCGGTTCTTCTTCCTCCACCGACGCCCGAAGCCCTCGGTCGTCTCGGCACCACACAGCCGCAACCCGCAAAAGCTGCCCCGGATATCTGCCTTTTTGACAACCCATGGGTTCCCCGCACCTGCATCGCCAATTCCACTCTCTCGCACCCCCGCCGCCCGCCGCAAGGGTATGAGGGGAGGCTGGGCCGTGGTTCGGTTACAGCACAGCAGGTTTGACGTGCTTCTCAAACCACGCCGCCCGCCGTTTGGTTTGTTTTTCCCTTTTGCTTCTCTGTGCTGTTTCGAGAAATTCCTCCCGCGGCGGGTTGAGCCCGGGCCGAGTGGCCTGGTCTTGCGGCTGGGCAGGAAGAAGAATCAATCATTCGATGTGAAGAGTGACCGCCGGGACCCCTTACGAAAGCCATGCCGGTTTGCTGCCTCCAGGTCCTCAAGCCAGAATAGTCTTTAAGCTCTCTGTCTCTCACTCTATCCAAACATCAAGCCATCTAGGCTTGCCCGAGCTTCTGGGAATTCTGGTCACTGACCAAGCCCGCCCCAAGGCCGCCATCTGGTCCTAAACCCTTCCACAACACGTGTCGAGGGCCCGTATCCGAACAACTGTGCGCTTGTGCGCGCCGCTTGCCGTGCCACCATGCGTTCTGCTGGGAAAGTAGCTCGCCGCTTCGGTCGTGCAGGGCGCCATTCGCCAGCGACACCCGCCAGCTTTCAAAGTCTCCAGGGCTCTCAGATCAAGCTCCGGGGCTCTGGACCGGGCCAAACTCCACCACGACTCGGCCCCTCGCCGCTTCAAGCCAAGCCACGCACTGAGTCGCCGGCCTTCAACGCGGTTCCGCTCTCACGATCAGGCGCATCGCATCAGCTCCCCCTTGTCTTCCTTCGTCCAAGGTTGGCTGGCTTCCTTGGAGCCCCAATCAGCAAAGAAGCAAAAAGCCGTCCAGGGACCAACCCTCGCGCTCCCGTTCCAAATTCCCTCCCAGATTCATCTGCCGAAGCCCCACGGCCAACGCACCCTTGCACCCCCAAAACCAACAGACCCAGTGTCTCCTACGTGGCGTATCAGCTCCCCGAGCCAAAATCCTCGGCAGATGTTTTTGGGCGGACTCTTCTCCCAGACAGACTGCGCGGTGGGCGGCCGCCTTCCCTCCATCTAGCCGCCCCTTCTGTCCCACAGCTCCGTGGAGAGAGGGGGTGAGAGAGAGAGAGAGAGAGCCTGGGCTGCCGTGAGGGAGGAAAGGAGGGCGCACGCCTCCATGCACTGTCCGCCCTGCACCGTCCGTCCGTTTCCTGCCGCCGCCCTGCGTATTCCCACTGCCACCGCCCATGACACGAACAGGTGGGATCGATCGGGGGCCACGTGGGAAAGGAACAAAGGTACTGCGAACACGGACGAGTCGCCTCTTGCGCGAATCCCTTTACACGCCTGTTTCCGGCCCATATAGGCCGTGTTAAGAACGACCCTTTCGCCCAAAAAGCCGGCGTTCGGCGCCATAGGCCAACGTCGCATCGTGATATCGCCTTGATGCCATTGAGCGCCCGCTACCTTGTGTACCGCAGCAATCTTCAACCCCTTTGCCGAGACCCCGTGTGATGTGACGACTGCAGCATGAATCATAGCCGCCGGTCGCTGCAACCACACGAGTTTGCGGTTTGGTAACAAGTGAACTCTTCGAAATACCGAGTCTTCTTGAGTCATCGCCGTCAAGTCAGTCAGCGTGGGAGATGAGGTCCTGCGCACGAGTCGTAGAGGGTCACGAATGTTTGATAGTTCTTGGTTCGAAGCCCCCTTTCTGATGATATTGTATGGGCTCGATTAGAAGAAAAAGACGGCGCGCCAGCAAATACTGTAGTACGCCTGGGTATCATCAAAACAATGAGCTCGCAACTAGTAAACGCTCCAGCAAACGGCACACCCGTACTTGCTCAGGTGGCAGCAAACGCCGGAACCTCTTTGCCCTTGGATGCAGCGTACGTCCTGGCACTCTGCTTCAGCAATTCCACCATTGCTTTGACATCCTCCTCGTTGCGCTCGAACTCCCAAACCAGGGCCTCCATCTCTATCCGTGGTCTTGTTGACAATATCCGCAAGAGCTTCTTGGCGTCGTCTTCGGGCCACGGCCTGCTGGGTTCGGCCTTCGCCATCTCTGCTCGGTCCTCTGGCTCGGTCCGGGCCAGCGCTGCTTGCTGCGTCCCACGACTTGTCCTCTGAGAAGGATGCCGCTGTGAAGGCTGCTGAGAAGCAGGGTACTGTGACCATGATGGCTCTCCCTGTGCCCTTGCGATGGCAACGCGTCTCATATGCTCCTCCATACGTCTATCACATAGTTCCCGTTGCCGTCGTCTCGCTTCCTCAAACTCGCGTTGCTCTCGCTCCCTCCTCGCCCTCAACAGCGCCACCTTCTCTTCATATCGCTGTTGGCGCTCGATAACCGCATCTGCTTTCTCCCAAGTCTGTTTGAGTTCGGACTTGAAGCCTCGCAGATAGTCGCCCAGCTTTCCTCTGCTGATTGTTTTCGAAAGTGACTGCTCCTTCAACCTTCTCCTTATTAGGCTCGCCTGCATTGCCTCGTACAGCTTCTCGATCCAGGCGACCACTCTCTGCATGATTTGCAGCAACGTTTTGGTAAACCTCCCGGTGTACCGTGACCTCTCGAGATCGGCTCCCTTCCGGAACACGCTTTCCAGGGTGCTCACAAGCAGCGGGATGATCCTTTCGTAGAGGTCTACCACAAACCGTGACGGCGGCATGTCTGATTCGTCACCGCGGCTGGGTTGCTTCGCTTTCCCGGCAATCGCACGAACGAGCATGTCGACGTTCGTGATACTCAGCCTCGCACTTGTCGCATCTTCATCGTCCGAATGCAAGTAGTCACACTGCTGGTCGAACAGGGGCGCCCGTGGCATCCCCTCCCAGAAATCCTTGAGGTGGCAGAGCTCGTTCCATAGAGGGCGTGTCCGTTTCGAGAGGTGCTCCTTGTTCGTCACCAACGTGATCTCTTCGCGAGACCGTGTCCAGCCGGTTCCGCTCATTAGCTCTGCCATGCTCTTCAGGAAATAAGACTTGATTAACGCCGCAGCTACTCGATCTTGTCCTGTGGGCGCATTGAAGATGAGGCGGTCGTCTGGGTATCCGTCATCAGCCTCGTCTGAGGGCTCAGGGGGGGCCGGGCCCATGTCCACAACGAGACGCCGGACTTGCTCAGTTACTGCACTCGACTGCAGTTCACTCTCGTAGACAGCGTCGCCAGTAGGCTGACCCTCCTCTCTCGTTTGCGCTGAGGGTGGTAGCCCTACGATGGTAGGATCGTCGTATAATTGCTCATCTCCACCGTCCACATCTGCATCGTCCACGTCTTGTTCGACAAACAGGCCGTCGCCGGTTTCGAAGTCCCGCGAGGTGTATGCTCTAGCCTTCCGGTACCCACTTGACGCCTCTTCCTCAGGCTTGCGTTTCCTTGGTGAGCTGGCCTGGAACTCGTAAATATCTTCAACGGGCCCCGTCTCGGCTGCAGGTTCGTGGCTGCCAAGCATGTTCAATCCTGAGGGACTCGGCTCATGTGGGTTCCTGGCTGCCCTCGTCGATCTGGTTTCCCTGCTTATGCGATCAGGAGCTCGGGAAGCTTTGGTTTCCTTAGCACTGCGACTGTTCGTGCGGTGTGAATTGTTTGCGGCCTTGCGAAGCGTATCTACTCGGAGATTCGTACGTATCTGTATCTGTCGCCGATGGGGTCTATCCGTGGCCTATTGGATTTTTGTGAGTATGGTAAAAGGCCAAGTACTTGGTGATCTTACTCTCGGTGCCATCGGTACAGCCAAAGCCCTAAAGGTGGCGCCGTCTTCGCCATGGTCTTGGTCTTGATCTTGTTCTGCGTCATGGTCTTGACCTTCTTCGTTATTCGGGTCGTCTCCTTCGCTACGGTTCTCACTTCGCCGTCGCCTCCTTGCCCTCGGAGCCTCAAAGTCCTTTATATCCTCGACTTCGACATGAGCTAGACGCTTGCTACGTCGGGCCCCTGAAGGCGCGTCATCGAAGCTGCTCGGCGGAGGGAGGTCGTCCTCGGTGTGCCCCGCGGCCCGGGTCTTAGCCTGTCGCGAAGGCCGTTTTCTGGCGGCGGTCGACATGGCGACCTCGAAATTTGTAAGGCCAGCAAGGCTGGAGAGTTGTCGAAGGCAGATAAGACGTCAAAGAAGTACAGCGGGTGCTGCGATGGTGATTCAGGGCTCTTGGCGTCCCATTGTTGTGCTGCCGTGGCTGTTCGTCCAATGACGCAGCGGCAGCTCCCAAAGCTCGCGCGACAGCAACGCGCTCACCCATCGTGCCTCCCGATTGCGCAGGGTCCACCGTGCTAGCACCCGGGCTGTGTGGGGCCGGCGAGGAGTCTCATTATTTTGGGTTAGTCAGCACAGAAGCCGTCCAGAACGTGGGCCATCGACGAAGCTACTTAACTAGGAGCCAGTCTCTGTGTCTCGGCATGTACAACTCCACGGCAGTGTCACCGTGGTTCTGTTCTGAGTCGCGGGAATATGCACCAGCAGCCAGTCGGCCTCTGTATCCGGGAACAACCACCACAAATTGGCTTTTTCCTTGTTTAACGTTATGCCAGAGAAGGCTGTCGAAACCGAAGCGCATGTACGGAACCATCCAGTCTAAAAACCTTAGACAACGACGCCTGCTAAAGTAAAGGAGCCTTCACAATGCTGATTCCCATATGCCACTCTAGTCACGTCTCTTCAATTTCAATCGAGATTTCTTTGACTTTTGCATTGCAATGCTTCGTCATTTCCTTGTCTTGACGTCTTCCGGTTCGTCTTCGGCTCGTGGTGGTCGTCCATCACGGCTCCGAATACGACGAAGCAGCCACCCTCTCTTTCAACTGGACGTCATTTGGCCAAGTTTTTAGCCTGATTGTGTCTTGCAAGTGCAAAAAAACATCATCATGAGGTGTTCCTTGGCCTGAACTGGGCTCTGCCACACTGGAAGAGGCCCATCGTAGCATGTTGTTGACTCTAACTCAAGTCTAGCTCAAACAAAGTTGCCGTACCAGGAAGACCATCAAGCGTTAACCCTCGAGTTAGGTTCGCGGACACTTTGCAAGGAGTTGCGGGAGTCCGGCGGGATAGAAAAGCCAGAATTATGACAGCCATGCTTCCCACACAATCACCAGGCCGAGGTATACAGGCGGCGATAAAGCTCACCTCATGCAGCCCAGGCACAGACATCTCAGGCATGGAGGTCCATGTCAAACAACGACATGTTCCAACCCAACCGCGATCCAGCTCCACCTCGTTTCACACCACCCGTGGGACGCTGGTCTCGTCCTTGCCCTCTCAGTCGTCCTTCAGTCTCTTCCCGAATAGATTTTTCCACCTTGGAAACGTCGTGCCGGTCGTGCATCATGCGGCACGGCTCTTTTCGTCCGAATGCTGCGACACGTCCCGTCCCCGTCCTCATCTACCCGGAGCCAGAGCTTCATGCCGTCACTCTCAAGCGTCGGGATGTCCTGGGCGAGTCTGTGGCGACCACGTCCGTTTCGTTCCATCCGGTTTCTTGGCTGGCCTTGACAAGGACGCAAGGAATGCGAGGCCGTCCTCCGTTGGTGGTGCTGGGGGCCGGGCAAGTATTCGCCCACCAGGCCGCAGAGAAACCTTGTAGTATTCGGAAGCAACGGTTTACTTCTTTAAGCCACTTTCAAGATTCAATTATCTCGAGTTAATCACTGGGTTGGTTCCTTAAGGCGCGGCAGTTTGTTATTCGGCGGCCCCTCGTTGCTTTGTCTTCGTCTTCGTCTTTTGGAGGTACATATGCCAGCTGTCTCTCCCAGCCACAGGATTGATTTAATGTCCACCTCTTTTCGAGCCAATTCCTCACGACGAGCCTCCTTTGAAGATTGGTATTGCCCGGTATGCTTTCCAGCGTGGGAATCGCACTTCTCCTCGGCCAGGCGCTGGCCTCGCCTCATTCGCTTCAGCACCTCCGCCAACGACAAGGCAACGACTGCCCGCCCGTACACATCTTTGGCGCAAGAGAGACGACGGCGCCGCCGGGCTTCGGGGCGGCTGCTAAAATTCTGGACGACCTCACGAAAGCGAACCAGGGGGCCACTAACGAGCCCATCGTCTACCCTGCCTGCGGAGGAGCCTCTGACTGCTTGGGCGTGAGCTACGCCGACTCGGTGAAGAACGGGACTGTGGCCGTTGCCACGGCCGTGAACGATTTCAACAAGAAATGCCCACAGACGAAGATTGTCATGCTGGGATTCTCGCAGGTGAGTTGGCAGGTTGTCTACGTTGAGACGCAAACGCTGACCTGCGCCAGGGAGCTCAAATCATGGACAACGCATACTGCGGCGGCGGAGACGCGATTGAGGGTGTCAAGGACGTCAACGTGCTCATCTCCAATGAGGCTCTGACGCAAGTCAAAGTGGCCATCTTCATGGGCGACCCTCGATACGTTGCTGGACTTCCCTACGAGGTCGGAACTTGCAAGACACAAGGGGTGAGTTCATGGTACCAAGTTCTGAAATCGCCGTCAACTAACACGGGCCAGTTTGCACCACGACCCCAAGGGTTCCAATGTCCAAACGGGGGCAACATCAAGTCATTTTGTGACTCTGCCGACCCCTTTTGCTGCAACGGCAACGACCCCGTCGCGCATCTACAATACCCAAGCATCTATGGGGACCAGATCAAGCAGTTCGTCAGTGACAAGCTGAAATAGACGTACACAGCAAAAGATCACTCTGAGTGGTCGAGAACCAACAAGCACACAGGCCAGAGACCCTCGACCCGACTCGCACTCGGAGACGTGTGGTTGGGCAAAAGAACCCCAAAAGGCCGCGCGGCCTGTGGGGGAATAATAGATGGCTTTCGAAACGACGGTCATCGTGGTTTTTTCTTTCTTTTTTCGGATTTCCACTACTGATCTCTACATTTCCCGCATGTAGAGTCTGGCCAAAGAGTACATACAAAGTCCATAATCGGGGGGCCCATTGGCGGCGCTCAGACACGGCCGAGGCTTGGATAGAAAACCTAAGCATAGACGTAAAATAATACAGCCC
This sequence comes from Colletotrichum liriopes, assembly GCA_022179045.1. Lineage (NCBI taxonomy): Eukaryota > Fungi > Ascomycota > Sordariomycetes > Glomerellales > Glomerellaceae > Colletotrichum > Colletotrichum liriopes. Next base: position 85,281 of record BPPX01000065.1, read on the forward strand.
GTTTCGAGATGCGGTTTCGTTTTCGCCAAACCCTAGAGGGTTGCTCTTGGTTGCTATGCAAAAGTACGCCTAGGACCGAAAGCCAATTCGACATCACGTTTTTTGTGTAAGCGGCTTGGAGATTCAAGCTGGACATGGAGCAGTAGAGTGCATAGGCGCCGCACCCCGCCGTCCGGACCCGCTGACTAAGGCGCTGTGTCGTCACTCACCCCTCCATCCTTCACCTTCGTCCGCACGACCACTGGGGAGCTGTCTGAGCTAGCACCTACAGCAATCAAACATCCCACCTTGCTCCAACCACGCATATCCCAAGTAGCAGACCTCGGCCTGCACACCGCACACACACTCACCATGGACCCTCCAGCTTCAGCATCGACAACGACAACAACACCTACGACACCTCAGCAACCCGCCTTCCCCTCCATCAAACCCCTGCCCCGGACCCCGCGCAGCTTCCAGACCCCCACCAAGCGCATCAACACCGGCACCGACCTCTCAACCTTCCTCACGACGACAGCCTATCGCGACATCCTCCTCTTCCTCCTCCAACTCAACCGCTCCGTCTGCCCGCGCCGCTCACCCGCCGGCGGCCCCGCGACGACCTACCCACTAACCTCCGTGCCGCCCCCGACCGCCTGCCGCCCTCCATAGCGGCCCTCCAGAAACTCCTCGCCGCCGCCGAGTCCCTCATCGACCAGGCGCCCCGGACCCGGGCCCCCGCCGCTTCGGCAACGTCTCCTTCCGCAAGTGGCACGAGCTCCTCGCCGACCGCGCCCCCGCCCTGCTGTCCGAGCACATCCCCGACTCCGTCCTCTCCTTCCCCACGACCCCGTCCTCCGACCCGCCCTCGTCCGAGCTCCTCTCCTACCTCCTCGGCGCCTTCGGCTCCCCGCAGCGCCTGGACTACGGCACCGGCCACGAGCTCTCCTTCCTCGCCTTCCTCGGCTCCCTCTACAAGCTCTCCTTCTTCGCCAATGACACCCCAGCACCCCCGCCGGCGACGGCGGCGGCGAGCCGGACACCGCCGCCCTCGACCGCATCATCGTCCTCGGCGTGATCGAGCCCTACCTCCGCGTCGTCCGCCGCCTCATCCTGACCTACACCCTCGAGCCCGCCGGCTCCCACGGCGTCTGGGGCCTCGACGACCACTCCTTCCTCCCCTACATCTTCGGCTCCGCCCAGCTGACGACCCCCGTCTCCTCGGACGCCGACCCCATGCCCACCGAGGGCTCCGTCCGCGGCGCGCCCAAGACGGGCGACATCGTCAAGCCCGCCGTCGTCGAGGCCCAGCGCTCCGAGAACATGTACTTCTCGGCCGTCGGCTTCATCAACGACGTGAAGAAGGGCCCCTTCTGGGAGCACAGCCCCATCCTCTTTGACGTGTCGGGCGTCAAGGACGGCTGGGGGAAGATCAACAAGGTGAGCACCGGCTCCTAGGTAGACCGAAGACGAGGAACGAAACCCCGCTGACCTTTCCCCCCACTCGCGCAGGGCATGCTCAAAATGTTCAACGCAGAAGTCCTCCAAAAGTTCCCCGTCGTCCAGCACTTCACCTTCGGCTCCCTCTTCTCCTGGAACCAGGACCCCGACGCCGCGCCCGTCTCGCAGTCGATCCACGCCGCGAACCAGCCCTCCTACAACTACCCCGCCACCACCGCGCCCCGCCCCCTCAGGGCGCGGGCACGGCGGCGCCCTGGGCGGCGGGTGCTCCGGGCCGCATGCCTCCTCCGCCGGGCGCCGCCGGCATCCCCTACACGCGTCAACCGCCGCCGCCCTCGTCCGCGGCTTCGGCGCGGGCACCACCGGGCCCAGGCATGATGCCGATGCCCCCGGGCGCGCAGCAGGCCAGACAAGGAAGCGGGGCCGGCACGACGGATGCGCAGATCACGCTGACCAAGGCGCCGTGGGCGAAGTGAGCGGATCGTCGGCACGATGAGACGATGACTGTCGACTTCGCTGGTGTTGTTCTCGGTTATGCAAAGCAGCTTCGAGGCCCATCAATAAGCGACGAATGCCAGCACCATCCCAGGATGGTGTCCAAGGATGGGAAAATGGTGGCCGGGCCAATGTCTCGAGCAGCCGGAAGCTGCGTGAGGATTCGAGACATTGCCCAGAGCGGCGCCTACCGAGAAAAGGACCCGCTACACGATGTTGGTTCAGGACCGCTTCACGCAAACATGGCTGTAGAATGAAAGCAAATATGGGTTAGTCACGGTCTGCAGAAAGGCACGGGCGGCATATGCTCCTTCGGGACAGTGTAAGCAAGTTACGCTTGATTCAACTACTCGACTAATGGGTATCCGACAATTAAGCAAATGAACATTCTAGACCAAGGGTCTAAGCAAGAAAACCATGTAATCCCCTTCTGCGTGCATCCCTCTCCGCGACATGCTTACGCTCTTGGCGAATGGCAACGGCAGACTGGAGAGCTGCTCGCTGAATTCGACCGCTGCCGGTAGGGGACTCAAGCAACCAGAAGACTTCTAACCCCATCTGTGGCTCAGCCTGCCTACCGGTCGTGGCCCAAGACACTCATTGCAAGCCCAGATGGTAGACACTCAGCATCGCCGTCTAGGCGGCGGTGGCCTCCTTCTTCTCCTCCGCGGGCTTCTCCGCAGGCTTCTCCTCGGGCTTGGCAGCCTCGGTGGGGGCAGCGGCGGGAGCGGCGGCAGGAGCAGGCGCGGGCGCAGGCGCGGTCTCAGCAGGCGGGGCCGCGACCGGGGCAGTGGTAGCGGGGGTCTCGGTCTTCGCGGGCTCAGTGGCAGCAGCCGGGGCTGGAGCAGGAGCGGGAGCGGTAGCGGGCTCGGGCTCGGGCGCCTTGGGAGCCTCGGTGGTCACTGCAGGGGCTGCGGGGGCAGCAGGAGCTGGGAAAGAGATTGTCAGCCATGGAATCCGAAAGCTGGTGGGCTGTCCATCTCGACTTACCAGCCTCAGGAGCCTTGGCGGGCTCGGTGGTGGCCGGAGCATCGTCCTTCTTGGCTTCGGGCTCGGGGGCCTTGGCCGGCTCAGCAGCGGGAGCGGGGGCAGGAGCAGCGGGCTCAGCTGTGATTGTTTGTTAGCTGCCGCTTATCGGGGACGTGAGGGGCCTCGCGCGTGGGAACATACTGGCCGGGGCAGCGGCGGGAGCCGCGTCGGTCTTGGTGGGCTCGGTGGCCGGCGTCGTGGTGGTGGCAGGAGTCTCAGTAGGCTTGGACTCGGCGGGCTTGGAGGCCTCGGCCTTCTTGTCGTCCTTCTTCTTAAAGATGGCCTTGAACTTGGACTTGAGGTTGTCCAGGGCGTCAATGGCTGTGTGGGGGGTAGACGTGTTAGTGAGAATTTCTTGGCATTCGGTGTCGAGGCTACGCTCGTGTTCATTTGTTGACCCCGTCTGGAGCTTCGAAGGGCATCGCGATATTTCAAGGGAGCAGAGCAGGAAGGGAACGGGGGAAGGGCGGTTACTCACGAACTCCAGGCATGATGACTGATTGCACAGGCGGCAGCTGCTAGAGGTGGTGTTATCGAGGGTCGTGCGAGGGTGTGAGCGGTGGTGGTGATGAGCTACTGGCGAGAAGGATGGGATTCTGTGGTGAGTGCTTGCGACGGAGGGCGGCAGTCTATGTAGGGAGCAGAAAGAAAAAAACCAAAAGAGGCCACCGGCGACGATGCTGGGGTCTCGAGATAGAAATAGACGCCCAGGGAAGGGTCTCGTCTCGTCTCAGCACAGCATAAGGTAGCACAGCACAGCGTGACTGCCATGCCATGCTTGGCACGGCCCTGACCCAGGCCGGCGCACCTCATTCAACAGAAAACAGCAAGAGCGGGCGGTGGGCGGTGGACAGTGGGTTGCAAGGGAAGGAGCTGCAGCAGCTGCTGCTGCCATGCCGGGATACCGCGACTTTGCACGGTGCACTACCATCTGCGCAAGGCAGGTAGAGAGGAGATTGGGGGGGTCCAATGGGCTGCACGACTGCCCTGGCAAGCCTGGCTGGGGCAGTGACAATCAATGGAGAAGGATGAAGGTCGCACATTGGGAGGAAAGGGATCCACCGGGATCTGTAGCGTGCTGGCTGGCTGGCTGGTGTCAGTGGTAGGGATGGCAGCTGCTGCACGGCCGCCACCAAGGGAGGGATGAGTGAATGCACGGGGCCAGCGGGCGGCGGGTACGTCTGTGAGCTTAGCACACGCTCGAGGCCCCCTGCCAGCTGCAAGTTGCGATGACTCTCGCTCTGCTGCAGCACCTCATCTGGCCAAGGAACTGCCCACCGGTCTCGCAGTCAACCTGTCGAGAGATGATGGCCGGCGACCAAGACGGACGTGCGAGGCTGTTTTCCGACGGCTTCATCGTCCTGACGAAGCCCGGGAGCTGCCGTTCTCTCGCCTCCATCGTCCAACCTCTGGTGGCGGCCATCACCTGCAGCCACAGCCGGCAAGGGCAGAGCTCAGAGTTCAGAGCCCACCCGTCATCGGAGATTCGCGCGCCGTTCGTATCGCAAGACGGCCTGGAACCCCAAAATTTGATGAACAGGATGGCCGGACGGCGGGATGCTGAAACCCTGCTTTTGGGACCGCCTGCTTGCTCGCTCGCTGCAGATGCGGCCAAGGTTTTTGTCCTTCCCTGTCGTATCCGTCCCTATCATCGCCCATCAGCCCGGTGCTGGCCGGGCCAGGGACATGACCTCCCATCCATCTCGCCGGCAGAATCCAGAACTGGCCTGATGAGCGGCATCCAGTGTCAGCCTTCGTGCGGGTGTGTGAGTGAGGCAGACACGAAGCAGACGCGAGATCTGACGGAATGCCGTCATCTCCATCAAGACCTGGGCAAGCTGGGGACCAGGGGTCCAACAGCACCACACGCCCATCGAGGCAGCCCGGTGCCGCTAAGCTGCTTCTGGGCGGGGGAGCTTCTCTCCAAGCCACCCCCAAACGCAAAGAAGACAATCAGCGGCCACTGAAGGCCAAACGTCGGGTCGGTGGCTCGAGATTGCTCGAAATTGGCGCCGATGGGTCTCCCTCGTCCGCTGCGACGCTGTTCATCTCGACTGGCCTGTTGATCTTCACCTGGCCTTCGTCGGAAATACAAAGTACATGGTATGCCCCATCGGAATGGAGGCGCGAAGATGCCGTCCACAGAGAGGCACGTGGACGGCGGCATATCAGCTGGGAGCTGTCGGGATCCACCTGTGCATGCGCATCGCAGCACAACTCCTGTGCACATTCACATCGCTTTGGTTGTCCCGAACCATCGTCAGAGTCCCTTATTCCTTTTACTAGCAATATCCCTTTCACTAGGGAGGACAAGTCGCAAAAAGTAAAAGATGGGGCTCAACCGGGGATCGAACCCGGGGCCTCTCGCAGAGTAGACAGGAGCCTAGAACCCAAAGCGAGAATCATACCTCTAGACCATTGAGCCGAACCAAGCCGTTTAGCGACCAGGAATGCAGGTGTTGCGATGACGGGGAGGGCAGGTTAGCGGCCTATGTTTCGTGACTCGCGCACGGCACACAGAACAGTGGGTGTCTGGCAGTGGGCTCGCCCACTGTTGGAGTGCGGCGCAGCGACAACAGTGACTTTGAGGAGCCAGGAATGCGTGCGCTGCGGGTCTGGGCTCTCGATACGTACCGGCGTGTGCTGCCCGTGCGTGAGAGGCATGCGCAATGGATTTCGGGAGTGTCAAAAAACGCAATTCAAGTGAGATTCCAGAGACCGCCTTCTTCGCGGTGTCGAGAAACGACAGTCTTGTTCAGAGAAAATTTTTCAGGACGGGGGAGAGGCTGTGAAATCAGTGTAAGTGGCCCTTGGCGGCAAAATGCCAAATTGGCTCCGGGCGGAGCTGGGCCTACAGTACTAATTGGACGGCCCAGCGTCGAAGCAAGGGCCGGCCTGCCAGCTCCCGGTATTGGAGGTCATTGGCCGGAGGTTTCTGGGACCTAGATAAGCTCACTGGCAGCATCGAGAGTGACTATGTGTTTTCTGAGATTTGGACGACTTGTCGGTTTTCCGAGTTGCCGTCGGTGCTTGGTTTGCGAGACGTACATGAACGGCATTCGATTGAGATGGTCGAGTATATCCGGTTTGGCACGAGGATAACGGTAAATCCGAACCAGCCAGAATGTCGCCATCGGTTGTGCTTCACATGATGATATCAACTAGAGCTATGAGTAAAACTGAAAATTTTCCATCTCTTATGAGAAGTACGAGATGTCATTTGCTAAAAAAAATGTTTAAGTCAGGAAGCACCGTGTAGTCGTTATGCGATACGACTAGCTTTGTAATAGACGTACACATTCAACCACTTTTCCACGCTTTCGAAACGAATCTTGAACATGCTTGCTGAATCATCTTAATACTGCCCTCGTGAAGCAATGCCTTCAAAAGCATCAAGCTTTTTCTGATCTTGCCTCGAGTCTACAGCCTCAATTCTGACGACCAGGCGAGCTGCTCCCAGAGCCCCTCCTCAGCCTGCATAATAAGGCGTTGGTTGCCACCAGCGTGCACATCAACTGCAGTCGTGATACGTTACGTTGCCGATGCAAGGTAAACCAGATTCCGGCAACAGCCAATCACTCGTGTTGGTCCCCATGCTTATTGAAGTGCTCTGCCACCGACATCAACAGGCAGGCTGATGTGTGAGATTTCGGCACGAACCAATCATGGCCGTGGTTCATCCAGGCTCCTGTTGGACATATAACAGCTCTCAGGTGCCAGCACCAACGCAACCTGATGAGAGTTGTGCACCAGTTCCTATCATTGCAGAGTCCGATAGTACAACCGATTTCAGAATCTTGGGTTGCTTCTCTTTGAGCTGCAATTCCCGCCTTTCCTCTAGACACGCACCACATCGACAGCTGCCAATATGCCTTCTCGCGCCAAGAAGGCTGACATCAAGGATGAGGAATGGGAGAGGCTCCAGCCGGTCATCCGGAAGCTGTATCTTATCGAAGACAAGAGTCTGAAAGATGTCCAGACGATTCTCAGCATGTATCATAGCTTCCGTCCCAGGTCAGTCGTCCGTCTACATGCCCATCAGGGGGCTTCAAATTGCTCGTTATATTCTGCAGTGACAGCATATTTACATTGTTACAGTAAAAATCAGCTCATGTGGAAGCTGAAACAATGGCACATGGCCAAGAATATGACGAGTACAGAGTGGAAACACGTAGTCCACCGGATTCGCAAGCGACATGTAGCAGGTAAAGAAAGCATGGTGTATCTTTCTGGTGTTCAACTGCGAGATGCGACGATAGAGAAGGCGAAGGGTCGTCATTGCTACGAGACAGCTATAGAGAAGAGCATGGGAGGTTAGTTACCGAATCATGACACTGCCTCTTACTCGCGGACTGCCAAAAGCTAACAGCTATGACTAGTCATCGCGCCATCATCACCAACAGACCTATCGCTGATTATACGAACACCATCTCCTCAGACAGCCCCAGAACTGTGGAACATGCGCAATATCCCTTGGCTCTCAGCTAGAAGCTTGATTAAAGGTATGCTTTATCATGATTGCTTAAACATCAGACCTTTTACGTCGACTCGGATGCTAATTGGTTCATCCTGAAGGTCTCAACATTCTGGTTCCTAGCCCAGTCGGCGCACACTTTTCACTTCCAGGTGACGAGATTCTTGGGTTGGCACTTCGAAATCGCCCAGTCCAAGTCAATCATACAGCGAGACTCAAGTCCACATTCGAAGCACTGTCCTTGATAATGCCAGAGCAGCTCCAACATAATCATGTGTTCCGCGCTGAGAGCCTCCTCCTGTCGTCCAAGCATGGCAGCAACATTACAGATGCTCTTCAAGTCATGTTGTTTCTCTTGTCCAACAACTTTCTCGACAGGGAGGTACCTTACCACGAAGAACATAATGAGGTCATCAATATGCTGCTCGATGTGCTACCGCAAACCGACGGCTGGGTCGCTTTGATGTCGCAAAAGTACAACGAACTTCCAGTGAGCATCCAATCGGCGTTAGACCGTCTGTTCAAGGAAGCCATTTTAAGATCTGACCTTGGTCTTGTCCGATCCTTAACTAGAATGGGTGTCGATGCCAATCAGGCCTTGAACGGTATCATGATCCGGTATGACATTTTCGACGCGGCGTGTGCATTCGAATATGCAACTCTGGCGAACGACTGGCCTTTGATTCAACTACTCATCGAGTTGAAAGCCAATACCCCAATCATGAATGTGGATATAATTCAATCGGCTTGGGAAGCCCGAAACACTCCCCGCATAACATTGGAATCAACGGCATTCCTTCTGTCGAACTTCTTGTTCCGTCAAGAAGACGATAAAGAGGCTCGTATACTGCTGAGGAATATTGCCTTAGCCAAGGCCTGCCCAATCGCTGAACAGATTTTTGAATTCTTTCGGACAAGACTTCACACCCCAGCATCAAGATCGCAGCTGCTCGTATCGGCCATCAGAGCACACAGCAGCGTTGTATCAGATCTACTCTCAGAGAACCGGGAACATGTTAGCGCGTATATCAACCACTTGACCAGAAGAAGAGACACGCCAATTATGGCTGCTATTAGAGTAAAGGATATCGAGCTTTTGAGGCGCTTGTTACAGTTGGGTGCCTCTCTCGATATGCCGTCGCCGTCATTTACGCTTCTCTCTTCCCTTCAATACGCAGCCTTCGGGTCTGATGTCGAAATGCTCCGGGAGATTCTGCGGCAAGGGGCCGACCTTGATCACCGCCATTCCTCAAACGTCAGAAATTATTGGCGTCCTGGCCCGATTGACATAGAATGGTGGGAGAAATCCGAAAGATACGCTGGGAAAACTGCTCTTCAAATAGCTTTACTTGAAGACAAAACCGAAAACGCAATGTTTCTCCTTGCTGCAGGAGCTACCTTGGTTGGAGGGGAATTGGCCATCGCGATTTCATGTCGTCGGCATGCGATAGTTAACGAACTTCTTGCCAGGGGGGCATCTTTCGCGGAGGCTTCAACCATTCCTGACACATTCTCAGTTTTGGAAGGTGCGGTCCTTGCAGAGGACGTGGCCTTGATCTCGCGGATTGTCGAGGACAACTCACAAGCTGTAATCGTGCAAGCAATCTGGTCTGCTATATTCGTTGCGAAATCCAGCTCTGACTTGAGCATCTTGAAGCTTCTCTTCGGCCATATTTCGGCGCCATCTGAGTTGGAAAATCTCTGGCTTGGCACAGCGATGCACTTGGCAGCGACCTTTCGAGACCTCAGGATTGTAGAACTGATATTGGCGTCGGGGCTGCGACCAGAAGAATGTTTTGATACGGGTCATTCATTCACAACTAACACTAAAGCCTACAAAACCCTGCGGATACCATATGATTATTATTGGTGGCGCGGGGAAACCTTGCTTGAACGATTTGAGAAATGCACCCTAATGGAAGCCACCGCCGGTCCTTCTTTCGTATCGACAGAAGGGCTTGGTCTTGCCATCTTGTTACTTCAATATGGGTACGACCCGCCTCGTCTGTGTCCCAGATTCGACTATTGCCCAAGTCTTGTAGATCTCCAAGCGCTACAAAGCTTTGGTGTAGGGATGTCCCCGCAAATACTCTCAACTTCAATCAAATGCAACTCCTACGAAGTCACTGAGTGGCTACTGGAGTTAGGCGTTGATGTCAACCTCACACATGATCATGATTTCGAACATGATTCGCCTTTACAGGCGGCTGCTGGCGAGGGGAATCTACCTCTTGTGGAGAGACTCATAAATCTTGGCGCCGACATCAATGCTCCTGCTAGCCTTAACCGTGTTACTGCTTTACAGGCTGCTTCCATGCGGGGTTATTTCGGCCTGGTACGCAGATTGTTGGAGTTACACGCAGATCCAGATGCCCCAGCGGTCGGAAGAGTGGGGCGAACTGCATTGGAAGGTGCCGCGGAGAACGGCAAATTGGACGTTGTTCAGCTGCTTCTCAACTCTGGCGTTCAGACCGTCGGAAGTGGCCGTCGTCAATATGTCCGAGCGATTAGATTTGCCAGCCGAGAGGGACACCATGCTGTGGCAAGACTGATCAAGTCCCACCGGCTGTGGGAGGAGGCTGATCAGAAGCTTATTGATGATAAGGGTATCCTCAAATATGAGGAGGTCATTCTCAAAGACAACGGCAACTATGATTCTGACGAGACAACAGATGAGGAGTACGAGTTCCCAGAAGGAGTTTCCAAGGCCGGGTTTGAGGCATCGGGAATCATACGTGAGGTCGCTGAGGAAAATGTTGAGGCGGATGAGAAAACTCGCGACTCCTACACATCTGTCGAGGAAGACGAAGAATTTCCTGAGATTTGGGTTCCGAGGCTTAACCATGTTGGAGAAAGCTTTGTGGATGATGCCAACAAGAGGATAGAACTACCGGGAGATGCAGTTTGGGCGGAGGAATACGAGTCGTTGTCCTCGGGGCTGCCCTGGCTATTTTGGGAAGATTAACATGGAAGCCGTGACGTGAGATTTGTACTCGATTTGCCATTTTATGGGTTCTCATTTCTAAGACAATAACCACAAACTTAACTTTTGTTCTTTCAGTGTAGTCCAACATCTCTCTCCCTGAAAATTCTGCCACAAGCTAAAGCCAAGCTGATACAGACTCACTTTGTAGCTGAGGAGAAAAAGACAAAAGAGTTCAGCCTTGATGATGCCTCACTCGTAGCCGCTCGGCATGTCAAGCTGCTGCGGGAGTACAACAAGATCAAGAGCATGTGTAAGCACACGATTCCAAGACTACGGGTGAAGCTTCATCAAATTCGTATACGCGTATGAAGTTAGGGTTTCCTTCTCACATTGGTTTACAGACTATGTCATTTGTAAGAACAGAAGAAAACTCAAGGCTTAGCGTGAAAACAAAAAAACGCAAAAAGTACACGCCCAAGGTCGACCCCGAGGGATCGAACTTGCGCGTCACGCGAGTTAACCAGAGAGACCCGATCGTGATATTTCTTTTGTCTCTTCCACCAACCAGACCAAGTGGCCAACCGGTCACTTGGACTAGATGATGCTAGTTGAAAGCAACGGGGGACAAGTGCCTGATAAAGCTTGTTCGAGGTGACCGTTGGGACGGAAGGAGCGAGCGGGGCGGGCACCAAAGGTGCAGGTGCAGCGCGCCGGCCGCGGTGACTCCAGGCAGCTCATCTCGAACTCAACTCGCGATCCCACGTGACCCGGTCGTCTCGAGGGTGTGTGAGTGGTCCGGCGCAGCCTGGAGACGTGCTGCTGCCTCGCTGGGGCGCCTTCGTCCACGTCACCGAGAAACTCTAGCGAGCAGGCCTCACGAAAAGTCTGATCCATTCAGCAATCCCTGAAAAAATGAAGAGGGGAGAAATCGACAAAGGGGTATCACAAACGTATCCTGTCCTCCAGCCACTCCCTCACGACCTCCTGTCCATGCTCACCAAGCTCCACGCCCTCGTTCTCGCCGACCTCGACAATGCTCACCCGCCTCTCCGCCTCGGCGACCTCGTCAAAGTCCTCGTCCCACTCCATCCGCGCCTTGAACTCCAGCTTCTCCAGGCTCCGCCTCATCAGACCCGCCAGCTCCGTCGTCTGGGCCTCAAACGTGTGTCCGGTCACCTTACGCCGCCTTGCCGTCCTCGAGGCGAGCTCCTTCGCCAGTGATGATGCCGTGTTTTTGGTTCTGCGCTGGGGAGCTGGTTCGGTGGGTGAGGAGTCGTGGAGGAACAACGTTGATGGCAGCTTCAGCGTGGACTTCCTCGGCGGGAAGACGAGCGCGCTTCGTCTCGGGGCTGGGAATGCGCTGCCGGTGATACCGAGTATGTCTGACGGCTTCACCTCGCTCGTCACGGAAGACAACTTGTCCAGGAAGGAGGACACGGCAGCGGCCTGCGTAAACGTTGACGGCGCCATCATACCTGCAGTCTGAAAGAACAGGCTAGGGCTCGCAAAAGGATCCAGCAAATCCACTGGCGCGCGGAACAGTTCGGGCATCTTCATCTGCAACATGTGCAGCGGCGACCCCTCGTCAGGCCGCGGTGGAAGCTTCTTACTACGCGCGGTGGCCGGCTTGTTGACCTTGTGATCGGGCAGGAACATGGACCAGTTGTAGATGCCGTTCCAGGCGATGAGCCCGCGGACGGCCATGCGCTCGTGGTGGTGTGACTCGGTGAGGGCCAGGGAGGCGGCGATGCTGGCGCCGGCGTGGGAGCTGTAGACGTAGACGTCGCGGCGGGCGCTGCGGAGCGGCCGCAAGTTCTCTGTGATCCAGGTGTAGCCGGCGAGTGTGTCGTGTAATGGCGTCGGCCATTGCAGGGGGGTGCTGAAATCATGTCGTTGGTCCTCGCCGGCGACGGTATCCGGGGACGGCTGCCGGGTGGAGACCGGGGCGGACCAGCGGTAGTTGATGACGGCGGTTGGGTACCGGTGCAGGAATCGGGGGACGGCCGGCTGTGTACCCGCGGCTGGTGAGAAGGGGGGATGTACAGCACCAGCGGAGTTGAGGGTGCATGCCGGGTGACATTATGCAGGCTGAGGGGGGGCGTTAGCTTTGAGGCTACGGACGGTTATGAGTGAAAGGAGAGGTACTCTACTGTGATGCTCCCCGAGGAGCCACACACGACTTCGACAGACTCGACAACGGGCGTGGGGTCATGATGGAAGCATCGCCGTTGCAAGACGCGACTTGAGCGAAGACGAGACGACAGCCAGGGTCCCAGCCATCTTCTCATCGTCTAAGAATAAGGGATAATATGAGGAACATATACCGCACCGCTCATGTTCAGTTGCCTCTTACTCATGCAACTCACACAACTTGACATTGGACGTACGATGTAGATGAGTAAGTAAACACTGGAGAAAACGCATTTTTCCCATGCCTCCTGACGGGGACCCTTTGGACCAACCAACGGCCGTCCTGTCCCCTCCACATCCCCCAGCTCTGCACCGCCGCAATCCTTCCCCACGTCACCGCTGCACCGCTGCAAAGCTTCTCCAACGCCGCCCAGGATCCCAAGTCTTCGTCCCCCGTGCCCGTCAAGCGCCGGAGCAAAAACCGCTAAAACGGGCGTAGCGGACATCTCGTGGCCGCCAAACGAGCCAAACAGCGTCCCCTCATGCACCCATTTCTTGTTCCCCCCAGGCCCAACTGCCAAGGGGTCGTCGCTGCGCTGCGTCAAAGATCATGAGTCCCTCGTTTCTGCATGCATGGGTAACCTGATCTGTCGATGATTGATTGACCACAATCTCCTGGAGACATGCGATCCGCGGTGGACACACCAGAGACATATATAAAAGATGCATGCCAGGGTCGGCGTCGCTAAACGCGATGGCCGCGCGCAATGTGCATGGACGCTCGAAAGATCGCCAGATTTCCGCAAACGTTCCAACGCTTTCGAGCTCTCAGGGATCGTCGGCAGCGCACGCCGTTACTGGGCTAAGCAGTCACCCCGTTGCGTTGCGTGCCCCCGGCCACACGGTACTAAAGCGTCGTCCAGTGTCTCAGTAAGTGGCCAGTGGGCGAGTGACTGAGAACAGGACGCGGGTTGCACACCCTCTTCGACTACCGACAGACGTCATCGCGAAGTACCGCTGTCTTTCGTCGGGGGCATCCCGGCCAAGAGGGTCAGGAGAGCGCTCTAGTACGAGGCCGTAGGTCTAGACCTTGGGTTCACGTTGCCTTTTGATGAAGGGAGATCTCAACACCTCTCCTTTCTTTGAAGCTTCTCTCATCGTTGCCGAGACTTTCATGAAGTAATCGTGCAAAGTTCAAGTATCGTACCCCCCGGAGTCGCAGTCGGGAATGCCTTCACCCCCGGCCCGCTCCCCCCACCAACCTCCACCATGAACGACGCCGACCTGGGCGACAACATCGACGAGCGCATCGGGCAGCTCGAGGAATCGAAGCCCCAGCGCGACAAGCGCTTCGCCAACGATGTCGCCCATCTCGACCCGAGCCGCTGGTGGTTCGCGTCCTCCGCTTTCCCCATGATCGCCGGCACCCTGGGCCCCGTCGCCTCGGCCTTCTCCATCTGCGCCCTCGTCCGGCCTTGGCGCCAGCACTACCCGCCGGGCACCGACATCGCGGCGGCCGCCTTCGTCGAAGATCCGAAATGGTATGCCTCTTCCGTCTTGTGTCTCCTCTCTTCTCTGCCTTGTTCCTCGTGTAAGCATGTAAGCGCGTCACAGCACAAGAAGACTGACACCGCCCACAGGCTCATCATCATCAACGCCATCCAGCTCATCATAGCCATCATCTCCAATGTCTTCCTACTCCTCAACATGGCCCGCCGCGTGCGCTTCTCCCTCGCCCAGCCCATCACCATCGTCGGCTGGTACGTCTCGGCCATCTGCCTCGTCGCCCTCAACGCCACCGCCGCCGGCCCCCTCGTCCTCGAGCCCGCCGAGGAGCACATCCTCTCCCAGGCCTTCTTCTACGGCATGTTCGCCGCCATCCTCTACTTCGTCACGGCCTCCCTCATGGTCGTCACCGTCTACGGCGCCTACACCCGCCACTACGCAAAGGACTTCCAGCTCACCACCGCCCAGCGCACCCTCATGCTGCAGACCATCCTCTTCCTGCTGTACCTCCTCCTCGGCGCCCTGGTCTTCTCCACCATCGAGGGGTGGACCTACCTCGACGCCGTCTACTGGGCCGACGTGACCCTCTTCACCGTCGGCTTCGGCGACTTCGCCGCCGCCACGCCCCTCGGCCGCGCCCTCCTCATCCCCTACGCCCTCGTCGGCGTCATCAGCCTCGGTCTCGTCATCGGCTCCATCCGCAGCCTCGTCCTCGAGCGCGGCCGCCGCCGGCTCGACGCCCGCATGGTCGAGAAGAGGCGCCGCCAGCTCATCCGCAAAATGACACGGAAAGGCAAGGACGAGATCCTCAAGCCGATCCACCGGGACTCCGAAGCCTCCTCCCCATCCCCGGACTCGTCTCCGCCATCCTCGCTGCCCGGCACGGAGCTCGAACGCCGCGAGAGGGAATTCAACCTCATGCGCAAGATCCAAGACCAGGCCTCGGTCCGCCGCCGCTGGATGGCCATGTCCGTATCCTTCTCCTCCTGGCTCGTCCTCTGGCTCGTCGGCGCCAAGGTCTTCCAGGAGTGCGAGCGGCCCTACCAGAACTGGTCCTACTTCGAGGGCTTCTACTTCGCCTTCGTCACCCTCACGACCATCGGCTACGGCGACCGCACCCCCGTCTCCAACCCAGGCAAGGCGTTCTTCGTCTTCTGGTCCCTGCTGGCGCTGCCGACCATGACCGTCATGATCTCCAACGCCGGCGACACCGTCGTCAAGGCCGTCCGCGACGCCACCCTCGAGCTGGGAAACATCACAATCTTGCCCGGGGAGCGCGGCTTCCGCAAAGACCTCATGTCCCTTCTCCATCGCCTCTCCTGTGGCCTCCTCTTCCACCCCTCCGAGAAGGACTCGGAGTCGGAGACCGAGGACGACGACGAGGATAACGGACTCCCGCCGGGCTTCCTCTCCAACGCCCACCGCCAACGCCAAACCCGCTCTGAGGACGACGACGACACCGACGAGACGGAAGCCTACTCCCCCGTCCAGGACCGCGAACGCCCCAGGCCCCCGCCGTCATTCTCCCCCGACCCAAAACGCTCACAAAGCATTCAGCGATCGTCGCCAGACCCCGGCCGCGAGAAACAACCCGGCCAACGCCAGCCTCGCCGCCGCACCTTCTCCCGCAACCGCTCCCCGACCACCGCCCTCCCGGCCTCCCGCGCAGACTACCACTTCCTCCTCATCTCCGAAATCGCCGCCGTCCGGCAGCACGCGAAGGAGAAGCCCGCGCGGCGGTACACCTTCGCCGAGTGGGCGTGGTACCTCAAGCTCATCGGCGAGGACGAGTCCAGCGCCGCGACGCACCGGAAAGCGCGCCCACACATCCACTCCAAGAAGCGGAACAAGCACAAGAAGAACGCAGACGGCGTCGAGGAGTGCGACTGTCCTGACGAGGACAAATGGTCCTGGGTCGGGTCGCAGTCGCCGTTGATGGGGAGCCAGGAGGAGTGCGAGTGGATCCTGGAGAAGCTTACGGACAAGTTGCGGGACGAGCTCGACGTTGTGCGGGGCGAGGAGCTGGAGAAGAAGAGCACGACGGAGAGGGAGCGTGGCCTGGACGATGAGAAGAAGGGGAGGGACGAGGTTCAGGAGATGTTTCGCAAGTGATACCCCCCGGCATTTTTGCGTTTTGCTAGAGCATATATCGTCCCATTTCGTCATGTACTGCCCCTTTTTTCCGACATGTATCTAGCTGCTCGCTTGCTCACGAAGTACATACCGGCACCAAAGAACACAACCTCGCGTGTCTCGTTGATTCCCGTGTGCAGGCCACGTCCATGCCCGCAAACACCTTGATAGCTCGTCGTGATCGCAAAGGGGTATCAGTGTCATTAAGATTTATCCATCCCGCGGAACAGCAGGCCCCGTTCCTCGAGTGTACCCAACCAACTCGTGGGCGGCCTCGAGAGTATAAGTAAAATGTACAGTAGCGCTACACGTATCCTAAACCTGCAGCAAACAGCATACTCATAGCAAAGCTGGCCAAACGCTCGAGAGGTAGGAACCAGCACATCCCTCATATCGTAACAACGTACACTTGCATCATGATGGTCAAGCATGACCCCCAACCGACCCCCTATAAACACTTCACAGAAATCACCAGCTCACCCCTCCAACATTAGCCAGCAAATCCATGACGGCACCAACCACACCAACCCCCAACACCAATGTCTGCACGGCCACAGCCATGACGGCTCTCTCCAAATACTCTGCCAGGCTCACGGCTAGTCATCTGCCGCCGAGGAGCAGTCTCCGGTTACGCTTAATAGCCTGGTTGAGGCCCTTCTCGAGCTTCTCCGTCTCCTTGCGCGCCAGCGCCAGCGCCGTCTCGGCGTCCTCGACACTCATCAGCGACATGGCGTTGAGAGGCGTTCCGGGAAGCTTGGGGTGCGCACTGTTGCTGTGCGCGTGAGCTTGCGCGGCAGCGGCAGCCGCGGCAGAGGCAGAGGCGCTCGCGACGGCGACCTCGCTGCCCTGGTGCTGCGGCGAGTCCAGCCCACCAAAGGGCGTCTCGTCTTCCGGAATGTCCTTGCCTGAACCGCCACTCTCAGCCGAGTATATGCCCGCTCCAGCAGCTGCGTCATGGCCGTAGATGTACGGGGCCAGCGAGTTGAGACTGGCAGCGGCCGTTTCGCGCGCAGAGAGAGCGTCCTTGGCGCCAGGCGCAGACTTCCAGCTGCCTGGGAACAAGTTGGTGTTACCAAGGTTGAGTCGCGGGAGGACAAACTGATTGATGTAACTGATTGCTTCCTCGCGCTGGATCTTGTTGACCGGATCGTCCGAGAACATCTTCTGCGCGTTGGGAGACGGCGGGAAGTACGACGGCGGGCCGTTGGGCACAGCGCGTCCTTTGATAAGAGAGAAGCCGCCAGGACGAGCTTGGTGGCGGGGTGCAACGAAACTGTCAGGCTGGTCGCTGGCGACTGCGACGCGCTTTTGAAGCTCCAGGTATTTATCCTCTTCCTCCTCGGTGAGGTTGCGGACACAATCGCCGTTGGGTGTGATGAGCACGCGATGGCCATCCATCACCTTCCGAACCGGCTGACCGGTCACAAGAACAGCGTGGTCTGCCTCAGAGATCATATTCTTGGTTGTAGTCGAGGGGGGCGGGTTGTTGCCGTGCGCCGCAGCGGCATGCGCTCGATCGATGCGAGTATTCTGCTCGGCAAGGGGCTTGAGCAGTGTGAGAGCGTCCGCTGGAGGAGCCTCGCCAGCACCGAGAAGGTCCTGGAAGACGACCTCAGGGATGGTCTTGGGGTTGTCTGCGATATCTTGTGACTCTTCGGGCGCAACGACAGCAGTCGGCGCTGGGGGTGAAGGCACAGGTGTTGCCGATGGCTCTTTGCTCTTACCCTTTTCTTCGGCTGCCTTCGCAATCTTAGCGGCATTCTTGGCAGCCTTACCCTTCGGAGGAGGCAGATCAACGACTGTTCTCTCAAGGATTGGCTTGGGGGGAGGGGTCGGCTCCTTCGGCGGAGGTGGTGGCGTGGCCGCGCGCTCAGCAGCTTTCTTGGGTACCGCTGGAGGCGTCGTGACCGGCTTCTCCTTCTTCTGCTTCTTCTTGCGGCCAATGATGGGCGCTTGCTCCTCGGGTTCAGCTACTTTCGGCGTGACAGCAGCAACAGTGGCCGACTGTTCTTTGTGGGCTTCCTTGCGTTGTTTGCGCTGCTGGCTCTTCGTCGTAGTGCGGACAGGCGCTGTTCCGATCCTAGTGGGAGGAGGCGAACTCGTGCGAGATGCAGAAACCGATGCCGAGACAATGGATGCACTGTCACTGATGATCTCACTAGCCGGTGTTCCAGGCCGACCGGAAGCGGTAGACACGGCTCTGGCGGCAGCGGAGAAGGTAGTGCCAGAATGCAAGGCCGGCGGCACTTCCGCCTTGGGTGTTGAAACGACACGCAGAGTCTTGGGTGCAGCTCTTGTGACGGGAGATGCGACACTAGCAGTTGTTGGAGTTGGCAAGGCGGGGAATGCCGATGAATCCGACTGCTCTGCTGTGGCTGTCTCTGGCTGCTTCGGCTGAGCTGCTTTGGTGGCCGCGGCGATGTTCAAGATGCCCGGCACGGGTTTCTTCTCGACAGCCTTGGGCGTGGACTTGGGCGTCTCAGCCACCGGAATTGGAGCTGTAGTAGGAGCTTCAGGCTGGGGCTTCTTAATGCTGGCTGGGGGAATCTTTGGCGTTGCAGCCGCAGGCCTTGACGGTGTGCTAGGCCGCGTAGCGTTCGCCTTGACTGCATCCAACGCAGGGAAATCTTCTTCCTGTAACAGAGACTTGCCCTTGGACGGAGATGCTTGCGACGCAATGTCCTTAGAAAGGCCACTTTCGACTGCCAAAGCTTTGATGTTCTTCTTGGCCTCCGCCCCGCCAGCCTTCTTACGAGGGGTCTGGTCCGGCGTAGCGGTCCGAACGATGTTGGCCATCGTCGGAACCGCAGGCTTCGGGGCAGCAGGCGTAAGTGGCGTAGCAGGTACCACGGGTATCGGTGCTTGTCGCGGAGCCGGCGACGCTGTTCTTTCAGGAGGACCGAGACCGGGCGGCGGTGTCGGAACTGCTGGTCTTGCTAATCCACCGATTGTTCCAACATAGCTCGGTAGGGGGTCGTCGGATACCAGAGCATCGACCGAGAAGGCAGCCTCATCGAGTGAGAACAACTCGTCTTCTAGGGAACCAGTTAGCCAAGGGTTCCCCAGAGTGCCGTCGAAGAACTGAGGAAAGAAAGAGATGCCAGAGCATGGTAGCACGAGAGACAACGTTTATATACATGGGTACGGATTACAGGAACACTTCACGGCTGCCATCATCGTCTTCCTTGATGGTTTGCGGGGACAACGAGCGATAAGTATGAGCAAAATGCTATATTGTTCCTTATGCCACCCCCCATCCTCATCACCGGAGGACGGTCTGCGAGTTAACGTACATTAAGGCGATTTGGAAGACGATGATGGCTTGCCTGACTGACGTGACCCATAAACCATGACGTGCGAGTCCAAAAGAAAAGAGGTATAATGTGTCGGGACGAGTGTAGGTGTCGGTCCTTGTTTGCCCATAAGACACGTGTGAAGCGCGACGCCAAATGCAACCCTTGCCACTCCCCTGAGCGGCCCTGATGTTTTCCGCGATGCTCGCTGAATCAATGCATGATGTGTGCGGTGCGCTCCCGGTCCCCTTCGAAGGACGGTCGTCCGCCTGTGATATGCCGCGACGCCCTCCCTTCTCATGATACATGAAGTGTGTGTAAAACAAAACCCGTAAACGACCAACACCAAGCCCCTAGTCTATCGCGCTGTCTCTGAAAGGCTACCAGCCGGCGCCTGGGAAACGCGTGTTGTACATCATGTTCGGGTTGTACCCACCTTGGCTCTGACCACCGAACAGTCCCTGTCCGACTCCGGCGTTGCTCTGCGACTGGTGTTGCATTCTCGCTTGCAGGATACTCGGGTCCGCAAGATCAACTAAGCCACCTCCCCCAGAGGAGGAAGTGTTAGCATGTCTGTGCTTCTTCCCCTTCTTCTTCTGCTTGGGACCGAAGTCTTGGAATGCTCCAGGCTGGTTACCGTAGAGCGACGCCAGGAGGCCCGAAGCAGGAGCTGGGGTGGAGGAGGTAGAGGATGGGTACTGATTAGAGAAAGAAGATAACATGTACTCACGCTTACCAGCATCATGACCCTGACCATTGGCTCCCCGACCGCGAATCAACGTCTGAAGGAGCTCGGCGGAGTCCTTGGAGGCCGCACCGAAGCTGCCACCGAACGAGTGGCCCTGTCCAAACATGTTTGGTGGCGTGCCTGTCGACTTGAGACCCGGAGGAGGTCCGGGCATGGAGGATGCATAATACTGGCTGCCGGGCTGCGAGTGGAAAGCGGATGGCATCATGGCCGTCTGTTGTGCCATGATTCTCGGGTTCGCTGCAACCTTGACTGAAGCTGAAGTGCCCGCGCTGTCATTAGCAAAGCTGAACCTCGATCCTTGTCTGTTGTGGCCGCCACCTTGTTGCTGAACCGCTGAAGGCTGCGCAGTTGCGATGCCCGGAGGCAGATGATCGCCGAAACCGCTTTGGGATCGGACGAAGAGTTGTTGTTGAGGCGTCATCGAGCGGCTACCGCCGACGGAACCGCCAGACACAGAGGCCTGGCCAAATCCTGAGCCAAGTGCAGGGCCAAAGAGGCCTTCGCCGTTGGTGCGCTGAATAGGCGGCTGCGTTCCAGGTCGGCGCTGCTCGAATGCGACGTCGCGAGCGGCATCTCGGTCCTCGGGCTCACCGCCGAGGGCCAGACTGCCTCCCGTCTCTGGCTCGCCTTCCGAGGCTTCTTGTGCATCGCTTTGCTGCTCCTGGTCAACGCCCAGACGTGATTCTTCCTCCTCGCGCATAGCTCGTCTCTTCTCGCCCCCGCGGGTATCGAACATAGGGGGATAAATCGTCTCGATCTGATTCGTATCGGGTTCATGGTAGCTGAAAGGACAACCCTGCATGGCCTTAAGAAGCCCCTTGAGGAGGTTCTCTGGGAGACTGTTGGGTTTTCTGCTGTCAGCTGTGGTGGGGGACTTTGAGGCCTTGCTCTCGGTCGCAGGTGCGGGGGACTCCTTTCTCGAGGGCGTTTCGTCGATAGCCTCGGGTACTGCCTCGGCGGTTGCGGGGAGAGCTGTCGAAATTGCAGGGCTAGAGGCGGCGCCACTGGTGGCGTGGCTTCCTCTGCGACTGCGCTGAGGATTTCTTGCCCAGTTAGCCGATGCTGGCAGAGCTGGGCCATCGCCACCATTCTCGGATCCCTCTTTACTCGATGACCGCGCCATGGCTTGCGAAGCCGGGGGTGCGGAGGGCGTGATATTTTGTTGTCGCGACGCAGTCCGTGACGGTCCGCCACCGCTGTTGGATGAGGAGCCAGCTGGGAGCGGTCGCTGCGAGCTGATACTATTCATCGACGACAGGTCCTGCCGAGTGTAGCTGTCCTCCTCATCGCCCAACTCGTGCAAAAACATGCACTGCCTATTGGCACATTGTTCGTGCCGCAGCCATGCCGAACAGTACTTTGTCGTACCAAGTTGGGCCCTCAGTACGCGATCACCATTCTGAGAGCCGTTGACCGCCTGAATGCACCGTTGAGCGTCCTCCTTCTTCTCGAAAGTCACATAAATTCCGAGCGAATTTTGGCCGTCTGAGGTCTTGCGGTTGCTGATCGAGATCTTTTGAATGTTGCCGTATTGACCGAAAAACTCGGGCTTGCGCAGTGTCTTGAGTAGTTCGTCCTCTCGCACTGTAGGTGTCAGGCCGGTCACATAAACCAGGTTCTTCTGCACGACCCGAACACCGACGAGGTTCTTGCGGCTCTCTTTCTCGACTTCGCGCTTCTGAACTTCTTTTTGCTTTTGGTCTTGAGCTCGCTTCTTCTGATTCTTCTGGATGTTTGCTCGAAACTCGGCAACCCTAAGACTTTGTCAGCGTGGCGTCACCAGGGCAGCCTCGAGGGGTCACGCACTCTTCCGTAGTAACGACCTTCCACTGTATCGTCTTTTCATCGTACGGTCTTCTGCATGCGGGACACAGGCCGTTCATGTTGTTCTTGATATTGTTGAAGCAGAATTGGCACACCTATGAAACGGTCAGAAATCGATGGTCGTCGACGGGGGCAAGGACGGTCGGATTCGAGGGGTCTGCGTACCTGGTAGCCACATGGGCAAGGTCGGAAATTCCGATCGGACAGGTCGAACTCTTCGATACATAGCGGGCTGTGGAAAAACAAGTCAGTTCACGACGCCCATATTCAAAAGCCTATGCAGGTTTGCGATGCGCGAAATGAGAGGGAGAGGGTATAATACCAGGTATCTTCTTCCTCGTCGATGAAGGTATCTTGGGGTGCCATGGTGACAATCTGGGGCGGGTAAGGATGTTCTGTGGGAGGTTGGTTCGTCGATTTCTGAGTGGAGGTGGTAAGGAGAGGGAAGTTGTTCAATACGCAAATGAAGCCAAAGCCTTTCTCGAATGGGTCGTCTGTAGGATTGGCACCTTAGGTAAGAAGACAGGGACCCACAGACACCGTCACGTGCATCCCGTAGTATTCCGACTCATAGGCCAATCACAAGGCTAAGAATGGTGCAAGTCAGCAGCATCTAGGGATACACTCCCCGTCAGCTGGGAATGTGTTGGAATGCATAGGAGAGAGTTGGAAGCAGGTGCAGCAAGCATGGACTTTTGAAAGAGACTGAAAACTCTGACTTGTGCGTATGATGAAGGAAGAGATATTGTTGTTAAATCAACTCAAAATCTTTTGTTTGTACATTTGCACCTAGAATCACGAGCGACCAGAACCGGGTCACCAAACCTCCCACATTTGGTGCAATAGAGAGGAGGCCGGGACAGCACCCCCGGGTGAGCCTAAATCGGCTAGCTTCTTTCCATCCCCAAGCATATCGCAGAAGCACAGCATCATCAATCACACTTCTACAGAGGCATCAAGCCCCCAGCACTGCAACAACGGCAACGATGGCGACCAGGCTCTATCGTAGTAGAGCTCTGGCGGGCTTGCGCAACTGCCGCCCCAGCGAGATTCGATGCTTCTCGACCTCCATTCCTCAATTGGCCGGCTTCCCGACCGGTTTTCCCAAGGATGCCGAAAACATGAGGAAGTCGCCTCGCGAGCATATCGGCACCCTCAAGGCCCCTCTCATTAACCCGGCTGACAAGTACGGCTCCAAGGCCGACAACCTGCACAAGTACGGATCTTGGGTCATGGGCTGCTTGCCCAAGTACGTCCAGCAGATCTCCGTCTGGAAAGATGAGCTCACCATCTACGTCTCTCCCTCGGGAGTCATCCCCATCATGTCGTTCCTCAAGTGTACGTGACAATTGTCCATGACGTAGTCTGATTCGCATCTAACAATCTGCAGACAACACTTCGGCCGAGTTCACTCAGATTAGCGACATCACTGCGGTCGATTACCCGACCCGAGACCAGCGATTCGAGGTCATTTACAACCTCCTCAGTGTCCGCCACAACTCGCGCATTCGCGTCAAGACCTACGCCGACGAGGCGTCGCCCATCCCCAGTGTCACTCCCCTTTTCGACGGAGCCAACTGGTACGAGCGTGAGGTCTACGACCTTTTCGGTGTTTTCTTCACGGACCACCCCGATCTGCGCAGAATCATGACCGACTACGGTTTCGAGGGCCACCCCCTGCGAAAGGACTTCCCCCTTACCGGCTACACCGAGGTCAGATATGATGAGGAGAAGAAGCGCATCGTCACCGAGCCTCTTGAGCTCACCCAGGCTTTCCGCAACTTTGAGGGCGGCACCAGCGCCTGGGAGCAGGTTGGACCTGGCACGGACCGACGTCCCGACACCTTCAAGCTGCCGACGCCGAAGCCTGAGGAGAAGAAGGAGGAGCCCAAGAAATAAATCAGAAGGTTCTGATGTGTATATAACTGACTCTAGAATCTTCTTTGTTGTACAACCATCCTGCGTTGAATTGTCTGCCTGAACCTCCAGTGGTTGTGCCAATCGCTAAACAAAAAAAGTGTGGTTGGTTGTGGTTCTGCCAGGTTGTTCAAAACATAAATCCGCAGCATTGTGAGAGTTATGGTTCAACCTTGTTTTCGGAGATGGGTCGCTTGCCATCGTACAACAGCCTCAATACATCCAGGGTTCACCAACCTTTCGAATTTAGTACAGATCATGGCTATTCTCATTGACATTATAAAACGCCTCTCGAGTCTACGAAACGATACCTGCTTTCTGCTCCATTTCATCCTCGTTTACTATATCAGACTGAGCAGTTCTACTCACTTGGCTAATCTGGGAACAAAAGCCCTCATCCCACCAAGTGTCTTGATCAAAAAGCTTCAGTTTCATACGCTGAAAAAAATGGCTGTATTTGCTGTTTCGACTTCCCAGTTTCTGTCCGCAGACAAGCTGAAGGAGTTGAGATATGAGGCCAAGACCCAATACTACCAGAGCCACGTCCTTGACCTCGCCGTTTGCGACGCTACCCTTGAGGACTTCGTCGACGACTACATCCAGTATTACTACCACCTCGAGACCGCCTCCACTCACTCCTTGGTATCACTGGCTTCGGGTTGTTCATCAACCAAGCTCAATTCCAAAGTCAAATGGATTCTTCAACGCATGACCAGGAAGAAGCTGTAAGGAGCCCCTTAATCCCTTGAAAGGCCTAACGTAACCACACAAATCGCTGGCTGACTCCGGCTCAAACCCTTACTGAACGAGATTTTGGTCGATCGAATCTCGGCCTATATTTGTATCGTTAGGCAACCACTTGGGCTGGTTCTACTTCACTCAAACAGCATACAACATACTCATCAGGCAATGGGCTTGTGTCATAATCATACACATGACACCAACCCAGTGAAAGGCTCGGCCTCGGAGTAAATAATTCCAAGGGAGACACATAGCGGAGCGTGGTGTACGAAGGAGTTTCTTATATTCAAACATTGCGGCGTTGGGGTTGCCTTTTACCAGGTTGGCTGCACGGAGTTAGACTAAATCCACTTTGATTTCTTGAACTATTTGAATTGTGCCATGCAACGAAACTCTTCGAGATGATATTTGGAATTGAAAACTTGTACATTATGAGACTCAGGCTGCGAGCGACTGTCGCCTTCGCCGTTTTATCGCACAATGTGCAGCGGTATTGTCAGTGAACATGGGCAGGTACTTGCCACAACTGAAGGCATTCCAGAGTATGTGCAAACAAAACGAAATTGTCCAAGCGTCTTTGATTCACTTAAGCGATTATCCCTGCTCAGATGCATTTCCCCGCTACCCCGTTTTATGCATGCGATGTCAGATGTCATCACGCCCGACACGCCAGCTACACGCGTAAATAGATCCCACTTCCTACGCGACGCGCCCTTCGAACCGCACATGAACTAGTCAGCATGCGCTCAACCACCTGAGCTGGCCTTCATCCTGCGCGCAGGTTCAACCTCCCACCCATTGCTCATTATCGACGATCCATACGATCTGGAAGTGATCACGCAAGCTTCCACTGGTGATAAGTACACCGCCGTCCAACATGCCACCACAGACCCGCTCCGGCGGACGGGTCACCGCCGCCCCTCCTCCTGACCGAGTCTATAAGTCCGTCACGCCGGCCAAGCAAGCAAAGTTCCCGCATCGACGAACAGAAGTGCGAACCTACAGCGCCCGCAAGCCCACCGCTCGTATCCCCAATCACCAGCAAAAGACCCTGACCCAGATGTTTGAGACTACGCGTTCATCGCCTGTGCGATTCGACCTATCCGATGATGAAGAAACCCCCGCGCCCAAGAAGAAGAGAAGAAAGACTATGGGAGATGAACCGACACCGAGCTCTTCCTTCCATACGCAGACCTTGACGCAGATGTCGCGGAGATCTTCAGAGCAATCCCCAGCTGGAGAAGAAGAAGAAGACGTATGGCAATTCCAGCCTCGGACGACGAGGCAGAGAAGAACCCGCCAGTGCTCCCTTCGGCCAACGACAAGGAGAATCAAGTGCCTGGCAAAAAGCCTCCAAGCAGGACACCGTCCGTTGTTCCGCAAACCCCAACAAATAAGCGCATCATTCTCGAGATTCCATCGTCACAAGGCAGCCCACTCACTCCGATGTTGGCGAGATATAGCCCGGCGCCTAGGAGGTCTCCCTTGAAAAATAAGTCAACGAACACAATGTCCCCGCTGCCGAAACTTACCGGATCTGTCAAACGCCCACGAACTCTAACGGTTCAGGACTCTTACGCGACGACGGGCAGCCAGAGCTCAGTCCAGCTCACCTCTCCTTCCAAAATGCCACTGCAGCCCGCCAAGAACGTTCGTTTCATCACGCCACATCCTACGGCCAGCCTAGCTTTGATGGAGGAGGAGGAGGAAGAGGAAGAGACGGAAGGAGAAGAACAGGAAGGACGTGACATCAGTCCATCACCCCGCCGACCCTCGAGACCGCCTCTACGCGAAATTGCAGATTCCGAGGATGAATCCGATGACCTTGAAATTCTGGATGAAGAGGCCGAAGGATACGAGGCCGTCGGTGACGAAACCCAGTTCCAGATGGATCAACTGCTTGCTTCGTCGGAAGAAAGGCACGCTTCCAAGGAGGCATCCCCTGCAGAGGCATCCCCGGCAGAGGAGGGCGACTCTGACAAGGAGAACGTTGCCCCTTCTGTCAGCGAGGAGGACGAAGAGGAAGCTACGGTGGTTTTGTCGAAGCCGTTCGCTTTCCCCAAGCTAGGACGCTTGGATTCGAGCGCATCAGATCGCAGGGAGACTGTTGAAGTCATCACATCTTCCCCTGAGCCTACCCGCAACAGCGGCTCCAGTGTCATTAACGAAGCAAGCGGGGAAACCAATGACGAATCCATTTCTCAGACACCCACGCAAAGTCAGAAAACATCCAAGACCATGGAAAAGGCCCCTGTTGAGACACCAAAGACGCCCCACACCCAAGGTTTGGAGAGTCAGCGACTTCCTCAAGATGTCGTTGATGGCATGGGCCCTCAAGGCGATCGCACCGACATTTTCATCTCCATACACCCGGAACATATGGAGGAGATAGTGGCCGGCAGGAAGAACCACGAGTTCCGCAATTACAAGATCCCGCATACTGTCTCGCGAATGTGGCTCTACATTACCCAGCCCGTCGCAGAACTGATGTATATGGCATGCTTCAGTGACGCAAAGTCACCAGGCGAGATCGATGAAGATGGCATTGGCAACGCGAATTTTAACCAGAAGAAGGGATCTAAGTTTGCCTATCACCTGTACAAAGTCTACGAGTTGAACGATCCGCTGTCTCTCCAGTACATGATGGATCGGGACTACCTCCATGGGCCGCCACAGAAGTACACCTACGTGCCGCCGGCCGTTGTTGGGCATTTGATGGCCAACCTGAGATGCTCCGTATATGGAGACGATGAAGACGAGGAAGACGAGGCCGAGCCTGAGCCCGAAACCGGTAGAGGGGGTTCATTGCCTGTTGCTGTGGGACCTTCTCAGGATCACACGATATCACAGGAGCTAGCTGAGCAGATTCGAAGCGATATCGAGCACTCGACTCAACACCACTCATCAGACGCGGACTTGCTGGTACCGTCCAGCCAAACACCAACCAAAAGTCGACGAAAGTTCGGCACGGAGCTCCATCTCACCAAGCCCACTTTGCCGCCGACACCGTTCAGCCGGCCGTCCAACCCCACACCCCGCCGCGCGGTGCGGCCTTCGCAGGCAACGACGGTCAGTCAGGCGTCGAGCCCCTCGCATTCGCCATTCAAATCTGTACCACGGCCCGCGCACGCGAACTCGAGTCTGCCCATCTTCGTGGACGACGAGGATGACAGTCCGATTCGCTTGCCGCCTAGCACATTCCAGCTGGATTCGTCTCAGTTGCTGTCCAAGAGCCAAATGCTGCCTGAGAGTTTACTGCTAGAGGGTCGGGGGGACGATGACGATATTGTGTTTGATTCAGAGCAGGATGATGAGCTGTAACGGGGCTCATGTTATTATTGACGGAATGGGCAAAGGTTTGCATTCAAAGCGATGGAGTTGGGAATAGCATCGGTTGGCTTACAAGGCTTGGGACACACAAGACATTGGGCATTGACGGGACGGCCGAGCTGGACGACGCAGGTTGATTTTACAGGAATGGGACTACACAACTATCAAACGAATCAGAATACATTCATTTTTAATCAACCCTCGCGATGATCTCACAATACTACAACCCAGCAGATATGGTGTACTTCGTGTCCTACGCCCCAAAACAATAAGAAAAGGGTATCGCCGACTACACTATCCCCTAACCTAATCTCACCTGTCGCCACATCCTCAAACACTCCTGCAAATCCACGCTCAACCCCCCTTCCGTCGCGGTCCCCGCGTCCCGAACCACCGCAACCAACAGACTCGCCTGCGCGAAGCTCGTCCGCCCCTCCCGCAGCGCCTCGAGGTCCGACTTGCGCATGCCGCCGTTGTCGGCCCACGCCTTCCACTTGTCCAGCACGGAGCTCATCTCGTTCGCAAAGGCGCCGTCGCGGAGCATGCGGTGGAGCAGGCCCGCGGCCACGGCGCGGGGGTTGGTGCTCTCGGGGGAGACGTGGCCCTGCTGCTGGAGCCAGGGGAGGGTATGCGAGGCCACGAGGGCGGCATCCCATTTGGGCGATTGGATGGCCTCGTGAGTGCGGAGCTCGCGGCGCTGAACGTCTAGTCGCATTTTGTCCCGGACTGCGGCACATCAGATCAAAGCCCGCGGGGATATCAAGGTTGGGATGGAAAGAGGTGAAGAGGGGGGGGGGTGTGAAACGTACGGTCATCCAGACGTTGCTCCGACTCCTTGCGCATACGGTCCACAATAGCCTGCTGCCTCTCCTTCGGGCCCAGCCTCGCCTCAGCGGCCATCGCGTTCCGCTGCTCGCGCATCCTCCGACTCATGAGGTCGAGGTTCTCCCTCATGTCATCGTGGCCGCTCGCCCACTCGGGCGTCTGAGAGGCGTCCACGATCCCCAGAATCTCGAGCACGCCGCAGGGCACGGAGGAGCCCCGCGCAAAGGCCAGGACGTCGTCGGGGATGCGGTAGTTCCAGAGGATCGTGGTGCTCGAGGTGCCGTAGGCCGTGGCGGCGCTCGCGAACCATGTCCCACGGACTGGCCCGGCCGGATACGGACGTGGTCGATGTGGAGGGGCGTGGCGGGACGGTCCTCGGTCTCGGGGTGGGCGCTGATGAGGCCCTGGGAGGATATTTTGCAGGCGATGGGGGTTTTGGCGGTGGTGTCGACGGCGCGGGTTATGCTGGAGAGAGAGGACATTGGAGAGGGAGCCTCTTTGGCCTCCTCGACTGGTTCGGGCTCGGTTGAAGGGACCTCGGGAGACGGAGGGAGACGGACCCAGTACGGTGGTAGAGAGTGATGGCTCCTCGTGGTCCAGTGGGAGGACCACGTTACAGACAATGAGAGATGGCCGTCCGAGTCGTTCAGAGGCGCAATAGTGAGGGCTTTGTGTTGGCCGTCTGGACTCTGCATTAGAGTGCAGCCGACGGGGGTCCATAGCCCAGTGCTTCTAAGCAGCCTCCATCCATGAGCGTCGGGAATGGCGCCGAGGTCCAGGAGATAGGAAACCAACTCCTCGAAGCTGATGTCGACTTGAGGTTGCCGCAACTGGTCAGCATATTCAACCCTCTGCGTCTTGAGACCGATTGTGTTTGTCCGCCAGTTGAACGTCGTCCACGTTCCCCCGGGTATAGACGAAGGGTGGCGGGCGAGGGACCAGTACTCCTCGCGGTGGTCGAAGCGATCCCACGGGGTGACGGCGTAGCGCGGCAGATCGACCTCGATGACGCGATTCACAATGTCGGAGCGTGTCAGGGCTGTCAGGCGCGCATGGCGGAGCATACGCCGGATGCGCGAGCGGGCGGCCAGGGTCGCAACGGTGTTGTAGAGGATGGGAAGGACGCCGAGGACGGCGAGGGGGACGCCGATGTAGGTTATGACGTCGGAGGCCGATGCGGAAGTGCCGGTGCCGGAGTCGGCCATGGTGTCCGGGCGGGTATTCCGGCCCGGGGAACGGGGGGAGACGCACGGCGACGGCGCACGGCGGTGTTCGGACCAGACCAAGAGGAGAGATCAAAAACAGCGTCTTGCACGATGAGACGGAGACTGGCAGACGTCAAGAAACTTCCTGAAGAGGTTGCATCGTTGGGGATACCGTCGAAGAAAAGCAAGAGGCGTGGCTACAGCCCTCGGAGCTACCCCTGACCGGTAGCCCTCAGCCGCACCGGTTCCTGACAGCTTTGGGAAGTCATTGGCGATGGGCGATGGCCGACCTTACCCCTTTGGTGTTTAGCAGAGCTGGATGCCCCTTGTACTCGCAGCTACTGAGCTACAGCAACAGTTTCCCGAGCACCATCATTTGGGCTTCATTGTCGCAGCTCGGCTGTACTAGTAGAAGCAATCGTACGCCAAGACGCTGGGAGAGGGAACGTTGATGGATTGTTCTGCTGATGATATTCATAGGAGACGAGGTCTGAAGTAAGTAGAGAAACGCCAAAGGGATTGTGTTGGAGGGGGTTGGATCACTAATAACACGCGCAGCTCCCCACGACGACAAGAGCTGGGAGGGACCAACGCGGGTCCTAGGGTAAGAGACAGATGCCGTGCAATGTATTGAGCGGTTAGCTCGATCGCCTCAAGAATTACACGAAGCTCGAGTCTCCTATAGCGTCTGCGTAGTTGTGCAGACACCGTCTAGCTGCTGCTGATGCGAGCTGAGAGCGCCGACTATCCACCATTTTCGGGTTCCAAAGCACCGCATCGTTGAGAATGACAAACACATTCAGTACAGGTCTTTGGCGTAAGCAAGAGCCATGCCTCGCTTGATGGGAATCATGGCCCTGACTGTACTATGTATTAGGTTCGGCCCATCTTGAGTAAAGTTCGCCGTCCGGTGCTCAGCCACTTCGCCTGCCTGCCTGCTTGCCTGCCTGTCTGTCACACGATGAAATGGGACGAACAACCCAACAGCGTTCCGGGAATCACTGCGGGTAAAGCGGCATCTCACGAGACAACTCCCGAGTTGCACTGCAGCCGGGGAGGGTTGGGGACTGCTGCGAGACCTGATTCAGCTCCAGCGCCAGTGTACCCCGGCACCCCGGCATCTGGACGATCCCATCAACAAAAAAACTCCCCGCGGGCCGCGCGTGTCTCGACAGGCCGCTACACCCTGCTCATGCTCAGATGGACGGTTGTAACATTAGCCCGGTGCAGTTGGGTGTTCGGGGCCCCGTATGGCCCTGTGGGCGCCCGTAGGCAGCAAGCAAAGGCGCTAAGGTGCAGGGGCGCATGTGCCAAGCCGCTACCCTACGGGAACTGGGAACCTTCAAAACCTCGACATTCCTCTCCCACCCCGGCAGCTTCGTTCCTCCCGTGCTGTGCGTCATTCCTTCATATTCTTCAACAACAAGGCCGCGAGGTTCGATTAATACACACACACGCTCTCTCTCACACAAACGCGGCGTCTGAACCGGGCCTCGACAAGGACAGCAGCTCGATCCCGTCGTCCTCCCCAGACGAGCGAGGATGCGCCGAGGCCACGATGCGGGACATCTCACCATGCGCCTCTTCCACTCTGTCCTCGCCGTCGCCGGCCTGCTCGCTGGCTTCGCAGCCGCCCAGTTCCCCTCGACCTCGGTCAATCTCACCACCATCACGTCGCCCGTAGACGGCAACGTCACCATTCGCTACAAGATCCCCGAGGGCGCCTGCAAGACGGCATACGACTCGCAGCAGCAGTACACGGGATGGGTCAGCGTACCCGGCCCCTTCCCGGCCAACATGTTTTTCTGGTTCATCGGCGCCCGCGAACCGACCGAGGCCATGACCATCTGGCTCAACGGCGGCCCGGGCGTCAGCTCGCTCTTTGGCATGTTCACCGAAGTCGGTCCTTGTGAGGTGGTCGAGAAGGGTTTGGACCAGTACGAGACGGTTGCTCGGGAATGGGGCTGGGACCGCGCTTCCAACATGTTGTTCATCGACCAGGTACGGCCCTTTGCGGACTAGGAAGTGCCCGTAACGTCAAGCTGACCCCATACAGCCCAACCAAGTCGGCTTTTCTTACGACATCGCGACCAATGGCTCCATGGACCTCTTCAATGCAAACCAGTCAAGCCCGCCCCAGCCAGTCCCCCATGGCCAGCGGCCCGCGACGTTCCTCAACGGAACCTTCAGCTCGCTGAACGCCAACAACACGGCAAACACCACCGAGACGGCTGCCATCGCAATATGGCATATGCTCCAGGGTTTCTTGGGCGCATTCCCTCAGTACAACCCTCCCAACAACAGCTCGCTCGGCATCAACCTCTTCGCCGAGAGCTACGGTGGGAAGTACGCCCCCGTTTTCTCGGACGTCTGGGAGACGCAGAACGAGAGGCGCCAAAACGGGACTTTGTCTACCAATAACACGCTCGAGATCCATCTGGCGTCTGTGGGCATCGTCAACGGCTGCATCGACGACCAGATCCAGGCCGAGTTCTACCCTGCCATGGCCACCAACAACACGTACGGCTTCAAGGCCATGAACGACGTCCGCGCGAGCCTGGCCAACGGCAGTTTGTACACCTCGGGCGGCTGCCTCGACATGATTCGACAGTGTCGTACCGCCGAATCCGTATTCGACGCCAACAACACCGGCGGGGTGGCCACAGTGAACAACCTGTGCTCCCAGGCGTACGCGACCTGCAACGAGAACGTTGTGATACCGTATGCCGAGTCCGGCCGCAGCTGGTACGACATAGCGCGCAAGAACCCGGACTCGTTCCCGCCAAACACGTACCTCGAGTACGTCAACACGGCGGGCTTCCAGCAGTCCATCGGCTCCACCGTCAACTTCACCATGACGAGCCAGGCAGTTCTCTCGGCCTTCCAGACGACCGGCGACTACATGAGAGGGCCCCTGATCCCGAAATTGGCCGGCCTTCTCCAACGCGGCATCCGCGTCGCCCTCATCTACGGCGACCGCGACTACATTTGTAACTGGCTCGGCGGCGAGGCCGCGTCGACCAACCTCGCATGGCAGGCCGGCGCCGTCTACGGCCGCAACTTCAGCGCCGCCGGCTACGCGCCCATCATCGTCAACGACTCGTACATTGGCGGCGTCGTCCGGCAGTTCGGCAACCTGTCCTTCAGCCGCATCTACCAGGCCGGCCACTCGGTGCCCGCCTACCAGCCGGAAACCGCGTTCCAGGTCTTTGCGCGCGTCATCATGGGCACCTCCATCTCGACGGGCGACAGGGTGAATTTGGCGAGCTTCAACACCTCGGGCGATGCTCACGCGACGCACACGGATAAGCTGCCGAGCTCGCCGGACCCTACGTGCTGGCTGCGGTACATACAGGGATCCTGTAGCGACGACCAGGTCGGCATGCTCGAGCGCGGCGAGGGGACCATCATCAACGGCGTGCTGTACAGCGCCTCGAGCGACTGGCCCCTGGCCACGGAGGCCCCGACGTCGACGCAGCCGGTTGCTTCCTCGTCATCCACGGTGCTGACGGGGCTGTTCACCGCGACGGCGACGCCCAAGAACGGCGGTGCCGCCAGTAGACCAAAAGACTCCTTCGCGGCTTTGTTCGCCATGATGGCTGGCGCGGTTTGCGTTGGTGTCGGGAGTCTGTAGGGAGAAGGACCGATTCCTTCGTCAGCTGCTTCCTAGACCCCTAGGCGTGGAAGTTTTGCAATACTGTACATCACTTGAGGAGCATGTTGCGCATGGTACAACAAGGAGCATTTGGATGGATCTACGTGCACTGGATCGGCGTTTGTTTGGGATTTGGATGTGGGGAAAAAACATAAAAGGGGGCACTGCAGAGATGTGCTGGACGTGTTGGCTGACTACTTTAATGATACCCCTTGATGATAGCTGTAATGGCAACAATTTTGCGCCCCTAGAACGCAGCCGTTTTTCTGAGCCAGATGCGCTATTGTACCACAGCAACCCATAACAACGGAGGCCAGAAGCTCGCCATCTTTGCTACTTTATTTTGCCGAGACTGGCCTGCTGCAGGTGAGCCTCACGTGGCCGCCTGGGTAGCGAGGCAGCGGTTTCGTCGCTGCCTAACCAACCACGCAGCCCCGCCATTCTCGACGTCAGCTTCGAACGAATGTCTATCCATCAACGATAAGCAGAACATCCCCAATCTCCAAGATGGCAGAGGCGTTCGGCCTTGCGGTCAATATTGTCACGATCGTCGAACTATCTGCGAAAATTGCGACAGTATGCCTTCAGTACTCAAAGGACGTCAAGAACGCAAGGGCAGAAATCGCGCGCGTCCAAGGGGAAATCCTCAGCCTCAAAGCCATCGCCGAGAGTGTCTCGGCACTCCTTGCAGGTCCTCAAGGCGCCACGCTGAAGGCTTCCCAGAAATTGTCCGGCGCCGTCCAGGGAGCTGCGTCGCGGCTCAAGGTCCTCGATGCCGAACTCCACCCTTCTGGCGCTCGGAAGACAATGCGCCGGTTCGGCGTCCGCGCCTTGAAGTGGCCCTTCCAAAGCCATGATGTTGAAAAGCTGGTGCAAGACATTATGCGGTATACGCAGACCATCTCAGCAGGGTTACAAATCGACCAGACGTACGTTACTGTAGTCATTTTCAACGCCGCCGCCGCCGCCGTCGTCGTCACCATAGGCTTATCATCCCATGATCCAGAACGATTCTACTCAGCCTCGAGCAGAAATTCGTACTTGCCAAACTGCCAACCGTCCCTGAAGCCTCCTTCGACTCCCATGCTGAAGAACATAACCCAACTTGCCTACCGAGTACGAGGGTGGACCTCTTGAAGAAGGTGGATGAATGGATGAACGACCCCGACGCAGAGGCCGTCTTTTGGCTGAGTGGGATGGCAGGGACGGGGAAGTCAACGATTTCTCGGACCGTTGCCCAGTCCTTGGCCAAGACAAACCAGCTGGGCGCTAGCTTCTTCTTCAAAAGGGGCGAGGGTGACCGGGGCCACGCATCCAAGTTCTTTACGACGATAGCCTCACAGCTTGTAAGTCGCCTGCCAATGTTGGCGGTTCATGTCAAGGATGCAATCGACGCCGATCCAACAGTACACACCAAGGTGCTGCGGGAGCAGTTTAACAAGCTTATCCTCGAACCTCTTTTGGAGGTTCAAGAGGCGTATCAGGGTGCCCCCGTTGCTATTGTTGTTGATGCGCTAGACGAATGCGAGCAGGACAACGATATCAAAGTTATCATCAACCTGTTTTCCTCCGGGAGGGTCCTTAAGTCTCCGCGACTCAAGGTTTTGCTTACTAGCAGACCAGAACTGCCGGTTCGACTAGGGTTTAATGCGGTCCAAGGCACGTACAACAACCTGGTTCTACATGAGATACCTGCCCCGGTTATCGAACACGATATAGCAGCCTTCCTAGAGTACGAACTGGCTCGCATTAGGGACGATTACAACAGCTCCGTCTCTAAGGAACGACAGCTATCCCCTCTCTGGCCTGACCAATCCAACATCCAAGCGCTGGTGAGAATGGCGGTTCCGCTCTTCATTTTTGCAGCAACCACGTGCCGTTTCTTGGACCAGCGTAGGTGCGGCAACCCGGAGCACCAACTGCAGCGGGTCTTGGATTACCAGAATCGAAGTCCAGAATCAAAGACAGACTTGGTCTCCAAGTTCGACCTCACTTATCGGCCAGCGCTTGACCAGCAGCTTTCTGGTCTTTCTCTGTTAGAGAGAGATACTGCTCTCCAGCAGTTCCGCCATATTGTTGGCACCATCATCACGCTCTCGAGTCCCCTCTCAGTTGGCGCTATTGCACAACTCCTGGACGTCCCTAGGCACAACGTTGAAGACAGGCTCGACATGCTCCACTCCGTCCTCGATATTCCAAAGGACTATGATTCTCCTGTGCGACTACTCCATCTATCCTTCCGCGATTTCTTAGTAGATCCCCACTACCGAGACAACAATCCTTTCTGGGTAGACCAAAAGCGGATTCACCGCCAACTGGTAACAGACTGCATACGTATCATGAGGGAACATCTCCGAGAGGATGTTCTCGACTTGAAAGCTCCGGGCACTCCCCAGTCCACTATAGATTCCATGGACATCGATGGTTGTCTGGCATCACAAACCCGATATGCATGTCTTTACTGGGTGCATCATGTAGAGCAAGCGGACTCTGTGGCAGAGCTTATCGGGCCCGTCTACGATTTTCTCAGTCGCCACTTCTTGCACTGGCTTGAAGTGCTAGGCTTGATCGGTAGGGCTTTTGAGAGCCTTCCCATGCTTCGAGCAGTTCAGTCTGTCGTCGCAGTAAGTATGCGTAGACCCGCTAAGGACATACTAGCTAACAGAGAACCAGCGTACAGACGGCACTGCGCTACAAGAATTCATCACCGATGCAATCAGGTTTACTCTCTCAAACATGCACATAATAAGCACCGCACCTCTTCAACTGTATTCTTCTGCAAATGTCTTTACACCGCAAATGAGTATAGTGCGTCGTGCTTTTGCAAAGACCCCTCCCAACTGGATTTCCCTCCAGCCAAAACCAGACCCAGACTGGGATCAATGCTTGCAAAAGCTTGAGGGACATCATGGTCCAGTCTGGTCTGTCGCTTTCTCGCACGACTCGACCCTTATCTTGTCGGCATCAACAGACCATACGGTCCGGATCTGGCGTGCTGATACAGGCGAGTGTTCTCAGGAGCTTGAGGGCCACAGCGATACAGTCTGGTCGGCCTGTTTTTCACACGATTCAACCCTCATAGCGTCTGGATCACACGACACCACAGTCCGAATCTGGTACACTGATACAGGCGAGTGTATAAGTGAGCTTAAGGGCCACAGTAATGCAGTCAGATCGGTCGCCTTTTCCCATAACTCAGCCTTCATAGCGTCAGCATCAACCGACAGAACAGTCCGGATATGGAACACTGAAACAGGCGAGTGCACTCAGAAGCTTGAGGACCATGACGGTGAGGTCTGGTCAGCCGTCTTCTCCCATAACTCAGCCTTTATCGCGTCAGCATCAACCGACAGCACAGTCCGCATCTGGAGCGCTGAAACAGGCGAGTGCACCCGGGTGCTTGAGGGCCATGGTGATGAGGTCAGATCGGTCGCCTTTTCCCATAACTCAGCCTTTATAGCGTCAGCAGCAGACGACAGGACAGTCCGGATCTGGAATACTGAAACAGGCGAGTGCACTCAGAAGCTTGAGGGCCATGAAGGTCAGGTCTGGTCGGCCGTCTTCTCCCACAACTCAGCCTTTATCGCGTCGGCATCAACCGACAGCACAGTCCGCGTCTGGAGCGCTGAAACAGGCGAGTGTACTCAGAAGCTGGAGGGCCATGGTGACATGGTTCGAGAAGTTACCTTCTCTCATGACTTAGCTCTTATAGCGTCAGCATCATTTGATACAACGGTTCGGATCTGGAACGTCGGTACAGAAACGTCTATTAAGAAGCTTAGGGACCATGGCGATAAGGTTGAATCAGTTGCTATATCACACGATTTGGCTCTTATAGCGTTAGTGTCGCGCTTAAAGACGATCTGGATCTGGCGTACACATGCAGGCGACTGTATTCAAGAGCTTAAGGGCCATGACGCTACAGTTAGATCCGTTATCTTCTCTCACGACTCAGCCTTCATAGCGTCAGCGTCAAGCGACAAGATAATCCGGATCTGGCGTACAGATACAGGTGACTGTATAAAAGAGCTTAAGGGCCACTGTAAATACATCGGTTCAATCGCCTTCTCACATAATTCAACCCTCATCGCGTCACCGTCAAGCGATAAGATAATCCGGATCTGGCGTACAGATACAGGTGACTGTATACAAGAGCTTGAGGGCCACAATAAATACATCAGTGGAGTTACCTTCTCACACAACTCGGCTCTCTTAGCGTCTCCATCAGGGGACAAGACCATCCGAATATGGTGCGCTGATACAGGCGAGTGTTTACAGAAGCTTGAGGGTCATAGTGAAGGTGTCAGATCGGCCATCTTCTCACACGACTCGGCCCTCGTAGTGTCAGCCTCATACGACGAGACGGTCCGGATCTGGAGCACCGACACAGGCAATTGTGTTCGAGTGATTGATGCTGGCATATGGAACTGGCGGTTGTTGTCATCTGAACCTAATAATATCTACCTAGTCACCACCCTCGGCGTTGTAGCCCTCACCGACAAAGTTGGCGGGACACCCTCCTCGCTGTCAAGTACCCAAGCCTGTACCTTGACAGCTGTCGGCGTTGGTATCAGTCGGGATCTTTGCTGGATTACTTGGAACGACCAGAACCTCCTCTGGTTGCCAGCCGAGTTTCGGCCTTCATTGTCTGCTGTACAGGGGTCCACCGTCGTAATCGGCTGTTCCTCTGGAAGGGTTCTCACTTTCCGCTTCGATGAGAGCCTCCTCCAGCTGGCATACGATGGCTGAAATGCTGGGTTGGAACCTGCCAAGCGCTCCGCAAGTTGTAAACAGACAGATTTTGCTTCCTCCTCCTCCTTTTTGTCCTCATCTGCGCTGAAGCTTTGGGTGTTGTCGGGGCATCGATGGTGAGGTTAACCTGTTTGGCTTCTCACGGTATCGTAATGCTGGCTTCAGCTCTTTTGCCAGGAAAGAGTATGGCGTTACGTCCATGGTAGCAGACATTGATTCGTAAAATGGAATTGTAAATCGCTCGTACCGTATGTAGTCTGCTTGAGTACCTGCCCTTCACCAAAACCAATGTCTCTGGACGAGAGCCATTGAGCCGCTGAAACGGGTGCACTGCGAACACTTCACGGGTTCCTCGGGTTTCCTGACGATCCACGTAGTAGGCACGACTAATTGGTATGGGCCGAGGGAAGAGTTGTACAGTCAAGACGTGAACATTAAACAATACGGTCTTGTGTAGAGACGCATTGGGTAAATGAGGCTCGCTCGTCTTTTGCTCCGAGGCTAGAAACCCATCGCGGTCTGATATACATGATCGCCGGTAAAATGTATATAACAAAAGGCATCGGCATAACTGGGTTCATGGTACATGTGTTTCAGTAATCGTTGACAGCTCGTGAAGCTAGCATGTTTGTCTCATCTTTTGGTACACTGGCTTAGATCACAAACAATTTATAATCAAACTGACATGCCCGCACGGAACAAACATCGTAGTTGGAAAGACGAAACGCTTGTGAAAGCCATTGTATTCACGTATCTAAACATCGCTTGTGTGAACCTACCGTTCCTTGCGCCAATAACATTTATATAGGAGTCTGACAACTTCAGTTAGCCACTGTTCGCAAAACACACGACTCGAAAGAAAACAGTGTATGAAGCGTCATATCAGTACGGGAGCCTTGTCAAAGGCATTATCATCAAAGCATATGGCTATGGAGACCGTCGTGAAAATTTTATGATCATCATGTAGACGCGGGGGTAGGGAGGGTGTGTATGGTGAGAGCAAGGAGAATAGCTTACCATTTGGTGCGAGACGATTGCTGATGGAAAAGAGAATGTGTTCCACATGGGTCTGGTGGAGATGTTAGCCACCTGCATTTCATTCGAATGGTCCCAAGAAAAATGCATTTGAGAGGTCGTTTGATCAGAATGACTGGTAGTCAACGTGTCTCAGCTTCGCCGTTAGGCTCTGACATATGCTTGTCTTTGGTTTATCGTTCATCATAAAAGAACGGAGCCGTGGGTAGGCTGGGTGATGGTGAAAAAGGAAAAGGTTGTGCGCTTACCACTTGAACCATGATTCCCCCGGTTGTCCCCGTCATGTCAGAATGTAACTGTGCTCTGGAAATGGTTAGCGATGTTCATGCTTCATCGTCTTTCAGAAAAATGTGTATGTTTGCCAAGTTCAGTCGTTGCATGAATGGTATAAAAAAGGGTTATCCGCATTGGAAGATCCAAATCAGACTCGTCATCTAATGTACTCATCAGGTAGGCAGTGGGGGAGAGCAAGAAAATGGTTGACCTACAAAGACTGGACCGGGAGGGAGGTGGATGCATCAGCTGCACTGGCAGCAGAGGCGATGTTTGTAGCAAAGTTCCATCTCGACACTGTTGCAGACGGGTTAGCCTCCTGCGA
This sequence comes from Colletotrichum liriopes, assembly GCA_022179045.1. NCBI lineage: Eukaryota > Fungi > Ascomycota > Sordariomycetes > Glomerellales > Glomerellaceae > Colletotrichum > Colletotrichum liriopes. The sequence goes on from BPPX01000065.1 coordinate 125,340, forward strand.
AGCAAGACGTGTCCCGACAAGTTGAGTGTTCGGCTCGAAATCAGTGGGCGAGGTTTTCTAGGCCTGCCACAAAACGGCTTGTCTGCTCATGGCTGAGCCCCTTATGGGTACTCTCGGAGCCCAGTGCCGTTTCATCATGTAATGATGAAGGGAGAGGATGGAGTTGGTATGTACCTTGTCGATTGGGTATCTGAGATGGCTGGGTTTCCATGTTAGTGATGGTTTCAATAAGAATGCATGGCACATGGAAACAAGTGGTAACGAGAACAGTCAGAAACAGCCAGTTTTTTTCAACAGTAAGTTTCAGCCGGTAATTCCAACCGTACATTGTACGAAAAATTGATCATCAGGTTCTCGGGGTGGGAAGAGGGTGGGTGCTGCGGAATTGGGCGCGTCGTACCTTTTATCAAGCCATCTCAGGGCGGGAACGTAGCCATTGAAGCACGGCGTCAGAAGAATCTGCAAAAGCCTGGTTGCTTGGGTTAGCGACTTGCTCAAGCGAAGCGCGAGGTCCAACAACGAAAAGCGAGGTTTGTCGTGTCCTATCAGACTGACGTGTAAAACAGAGGTTTCATTCCATTTAGGTCAAAGACTCTAGTTTGCGGTGTTTGTGTGTCATCACCAAGGATGGGGTGTAGCAGAAGAAAAACAGGCGCGTGTTGCGACTTACCGGATCAGGGGAGGCTACGTAGCCATGTTGCTGCGTTGTTCGCAGTGTTGGTTGGTGAAGAAGGGATCGTGAGGTTGAAGAAGCTGCGAGGGAAGATTTTTAAAGGTGCTGGAAACCCGAGCCTCGAGTGGGGTGAGGACGGCTGGGAAAAATTCGGCGCGCGCGGTCGGCCACGACCCACTAAAAGAGCACAGCTCAGTGACCTGGTCACGTGCGCTCGCGGCTCGATGCGCGGATGGCCGGGGGACAGCTGCGAGAGCTCGACGCGTCCCGTTTGTCTGCGTCATGGATCCGCCGGTCCCCATTTCGTCATGTCTCCGAGTTGAGACGTTCAGGAACGCGTGCTTTGGGCCATTTCAAATACGTGAACACAATGCCTGAAATCGCTGAAGGTATGACCGATACGTGCCTCAAATCGACACTCAGCTCATGCTTTTGTAGTTGCCCGTTGCGTGCACTTCCTGCGCCAACATCTCCTGGGGAAGAAGATCGCCAAAGTCTCGGCCCCTGATGATGCCAATGTCTTCGGCAAGGTTGGTACCAGCGGCCCGGCGTTTGAGAAGGCTGTCAAAGGACGGAAGGTCGTATCTGTAGGGAGTCAGGGGAAGTACTTTTGGTGTGTCTTCGTTCCCGCCTTTGAGGACATCAGCAGCTCATGATTCGAAGGATAACCTTTGACAAACCGCCTCACGCGGTGATGCACCTGGGCATGACAGGTATGAGCACCAGTCTGTCCAAACACTTGCTACGAGCCTGACACTTCGCAGGATGGATCCACATCAAGGGCGACAAGACCGCCTACACAAACTACTACAAAAAGATGAAGGACGGCGAAGCAGACGTCTGGCCCCCGAAGTACTGGAAATTCCAACTCGAGACCGACGACAACCCCGCAGTCGCGGCCGCTTTCACCGACCCCCGCCGCTTCGGCCGCGTCCGCCTCGTCGACTGCCCCGGCGCCGACATCCGGAAGCACTCCCCGCTGAAAGAAAACGGGCCCGACCCCGTCGTCGACGTCGACGTCTTCACCGAGGCCTACCTCCGCGACAAGATGCGCGCGCGCCACGTCCCCGTCAAGGCCCTGCTCCTGGACCAGTCCCACATCAGCGGCATCGGGAACTGGGTCGCCGACGAGGTGCTCTACCAGTCGAGGCTGCACCCGGAGCAGTACTGCGACAGCTTCGGCGAGGCGGAGGTCAAGAGGCTGTACGAGGCGGTGCGGTACGTGTGCCAGACGGCCGTCGACAAGCTCGGCGACTCGGACGAGTTCCCGGGCGACTGGCTGTTCAACTACCGCTGGGGCAAGGGGAGCAAGGACGCGGCGTCGGCGCTGCCGAACGGGGAGAAGCTTGCGTTCATCACGGTTGGCGGGCGGACGAGCTGCTACGCGCCCGGGAGGCAGAAGAAGACGGGGCAGGTCGTGGCCTCGGCCAAGGAAGAGCCCGTCGGGGACGAGGAGGCGAAGCCCAAGGTTGCGTCCAAGAAGGCCAGCAAGAGACAGGCCAAGGCACAGGAGAGCGAGGACGAGAAGCCGGCCAAGAAGGCGCGGGGTGCCAAGGGCCCCGCCAAGGCGAAGCCCAACTCAGAGGTCAAGCAGGAGGAGTCTCCCGAGCCTCCCGCAGCCGAAGCCCCGCACAGCAAGAAACCGCGGGGCTCCAACGCTGCAGAGAAACCCAAAGCCCCATCCAGAAGCAAGAGGAACTCTGCGAAAGCGGAGGCGGTGGAGGCGCCGGTAGAGGACGTGGGCAGTAGACGGAGATCGCTTCGATTGAAGAAATAAACTATCGACTTCTCGATCAAGGTTACACACGAAGCCCTCGTTTTGCCTATGACTACCCCAAAACCTTCTCATGAAGGGCCGAGACAAGGATAACAAAGCTGCTGCCCACGTAACGCCCCGCGGGAGGGCACCAGCCAGCCCAGTCTACGGCTCCGACTCCACGTCCGGCGGGAACGTCCCGAAGAGCGCCATCAGGTGCTGCACCTCCTCCCGGGACAGCTTCTTCCCCTCGGCGGCGGTCTTGCTCATCGTGCGGAAGTCTGTCGGGTTAGCTCTGAACGGTACCCCATGGCCGACAGCCCGCGCGCGCGGCCTTGGGTTTCTCCCCACTCACAGTCTATGTAGTACCCTGGATCCCAAATTAGCACGGGGCTTGCGCCGCCATGTGTGACGACTGCTGTGTGCGACAACGTACCTGGGGTGGAAGTCATGAAGAACTCGGCGGGCTCGGTCTCGGACGGGTTGGCGAACGTGTGGATCGCCCGCGGCGGGACGACCATGAGCTGGCCCTCCGCGGCGTCGACGTCCCCCTCTGGCGTTTTGAAGCGAACCGTTCCTGCGTCATCGCCTCCGTCAACAAACAAGTAAACAGCAACGCTTTCCCCTTCCCCCGTCCCCGGTCACCGAACCTCGAGCGCCACGGTTCCACCGCGGGGTGACCCAAAAAGCACAGGAACAAAACCCACCCTTGGTCACGAAGAAGCACTCGTCGTGGAAGCGGTGCCAGTGCATCGGCGGCCCGGACGTCGCCGGCGGCAGCTCCAGCGTCATGCACCCGATCCTGTTGTCCGTGTTGCTCCCGTCCTCGAAGATGTAGATGGTCATCGGCCCGACGCTAATCTTCTCGCTGTCCTCCTTCTTGTACAGCTTCACCGGCACGGGTCCGCGGAGAGGCATCTTGCGCGAGCGCTTGCCGTGGCGTTTCGCTTCCTTGTCGACTTGACCCTTGTATATTATGAGTTTTTCCCGTCTCTGGTTCTTCTCCCTCGTATCACGCTCGCGCTCGGTTCACGTGTTTTTCAATCAGACCCAAACAATCACAGGAGGAAAATGACAGGTTATCCCTCGATTGCCGTCCACGAGAGAGTCCGGCAGCAGCCAGCAACCCGGTTGGGGGACTCCGAGAAGGTTCACTATGCGTCGGCTTAGGTAATGCTGGCCATGCAGGCCGGATCTGCCGTTTCTGTCAGGCGGTGGAATTTGGACCCCGAAGCCAATCGTGCCGTCCCTTTGTGTGTCGAGCCAGGCTCGGCCGGAAAAGGCAGAGAGAATGAAGGGCGGGCAGCGAAAAAGGAAGCGGGCAAAGCGGGGCACCCAAGCACAGCGACGAGGCATGCCATTACGGTTACCCTTCTTTTTCCCTAGCGCTGTTGGTATTCGATAGAGCTGTCTCGCCCGTTGCGCATGACGCCTACGATCTGGGGAATGTTGTCGAAAAGAGGGGTTGAGCGCGGTCGGCCGGAGATGTCCAAAATCAGTGTTTCGGGTTGCTTTGCGGACCCGCGAGGTGGCAGAACCATGTTAGTGACGGATGCAAGCTGTACTCTGTAACATCACTTGGACTGAGCGTCCCGGAGCAGGTTGGATCGTGGGTTGTCCCAAGAAGAAACGCCAGTGATTCATTCGCCGACGGCCTGGGCCTTCATCTGTGCTAACCTATTTCGTCATGATCAAAATACCATGTGTAGTACATGATAGAAACTCCCAGAAACTCCAGTCAAAGGCCAGTGCCCGACTGATAAACGCCGTCCCAAATGCTTCGAGCCTTGTTCGCTCGTTCCGGAAATAATGCTGGCCGCCCACGAAAAGCCTCCAATGAGGTGGGAAGGACAAATGGTATCGTCGTATGCACCTAAAAGTGACTCCAGATCTCCATGCAGTAAATTCGCCTTTTGTCGCTGTTGATGTCGTTCGTCATATCCCACTGGACCGACGCCTTGAACATCCCCCCCCAATAAAATAATTCCAAAGTCGTTTCGTTCCGAAATGCCTGAGCTCTAGAGTCGCATGCGTGTAATATGGGTATCGTAAATGCCTAATAGCAGATGCCTCGCTCGAAAAAAGTCGTGACAGGTTTGTTGCTTTGTAAGAAAACCTTCCGTTGCTGCAGAAGAGTACAGCCCAACCGAAAGAAAGCAGGGCTGGTCGAGTCCGCTGACCCGTATGTGCGTCAAGAGATCAATCCTCCCGCGCCACCTGGAAGCCGACGGAGTAGCGGAAATCTTGCGAGTCCCAGCGGACGGGGATCATGGTGAGGAGGTTAATGAAGGAGGTGCCGTCCTTCTTGAAGTTGAGTACCTCAACCTGGACTTCGTCGTTGGTCTCGACGGCCTTGCGCATGCTCTTGACGGTGTTCTTGTCGACATGCTGGCGGGTGGACTTCTTGCTGACCTTGCCACCGGGCGCCTGAAGGAAGCGGCAGTTCTTGCCGAGGATCTCCTTATTCGAGTAACCAGTGAGGATGCTGAAGTGTTCCGAGGCGTACACAATCGGGGTGTCTGGTTGCTTGAGGTCGCAGAGCAACAGGGCGACGGAGCAGTCGATGGCGCCGAGTTGCACCTTTGGGTTAGGTCTGCCGGCGACGCGGAGCTGAGACTGGTTAGTTGCGACGACTGCCGACAAACGCCGTGCTGACTTACAAGAATGCTCATCATGTCGAAGCCGGAGGGACAGTATAGCCCAGGGTACATGACGGGATCGGCGGCGGCTTGGGGTTGTCGCCAAGACGCAGTGTTTCCTTGAGAGGCTTGCTCATTTTCGCCAGAAAATTGATACTGGACGTCAAGTCAGTCGCCGGTTCCGCAGGCGTGGGGTCAACATGCACGCAACTCACCTGAAGTGCACATGATTCCCAGGGATTCATGGTCGAGGACATTTGATAGTGGGCTCGGAATGATAGAATACGATCCGTTTTCTCAGCTTGGAGGTAGGATGCCGGGTACTGGAGCTCTTGTGTCGACATGGTAGAAGGTTGGCAGCGAGCCCGAGTGTGATTATAAAGCGACGACACGGCGGGCGAAGGTGAGGGTGAGGGTGCGGATGCGGGTGCGGGATGGTAGACCGGGGGGTTGACTGGTTCGAACAGCAGGAGCAGGGTCCGAAAGAGGTGATGAGAAAATGAGGCAATTAAGCACTTTGCATTATGCGGCTGTGTGTGCTGGCAGGAAATCAACGGCAGGTTGACAGGATTGTTGGTTGGTAGGACGAGGTGACAAGGTGCGGCCAGAGCAATGTTCAAGTCGGAAAAGGTGACAGGTCGTTGCGACAGATGGAAGATGGTCAAGCCCAGTCGTTGAAGAGCGGCTGGCTTCGTGGTCAAAAATGGGCAGCAATCGATGGAGTCGAAGATGCTAGGCAAAGCACGGCTACTTAGGGAAACCTGATGGTGACGGATGGTGGGGATTTGGAGATACCGTCGAGCGGAGCGATCCTTGATGCTCGTTGGACTGATCGCGAGTTGAAGCGTGGGATGCGGTGATCGGGGGAGAGGGGGCGTGGGGATAGAAGTCAGAGACGAAGGGTCTGCCGCTGTGCTTAGGTGAGGTACGCCCGGAAGCTCAGTAGGGAGGTTTCCTCTTTCTCTCACGCAGGAGGGTTAGGTCCGTTTGGTGGTCGCAGACGAGCATTTCCATCCAATCCAAGAGCTGAGTGCCGGCCTGATTGGAGGGGCATCACAGCAGTGAACCATTGATTCAGTCTCCGTTATGGCCGATGGGCCAGCAGCAGGTCAGGCCCATGTTCTCGGTTCGCAGAGCTCCCACTTTCATGCCTGTGAGGGCTGCAAGGGGGGGTTGGCTGCCAAATCGCTTAGGGAGCAACAAGAGAACGAACGCTCTGCGGGGTGAACCATGATGGCAATGGAGCGTCACCTTGTCCGTAGTGTGCGTTTGAACGGGTGCCGTGTTGCTCAGGTGGGGTAAGCAGAGGCTTAACGATCTCGAAAGGGGGCCAGAAACACCTTGTGGTACGATGTGTCGGGCATCGGAGACGGTGGGAGGAGGACTTGGTGCTAGGCCACTGTCAACGGAGGCAGTCGGACGGGTTCGTGAGTCTATCTTCTGGTCGGTGCTTGGTGCTGCTGGCCTGGTCCGGCATGTCCACCTGCCTACGCAATAGCTGTAACCTCTTGCAGAGTGACGAGGTGGAGCTCGAAGCGCTGGGCGTGGACATGGACGGAAGGGTGTGTGAGCCGGGGGTGCTGAGTCGGCGCAGAATCCGATGCTCAGATTTGCGTTTGGCCCAGCGATCACAGCGATCGCTACAACGGCTTTCCCACAATCTCGATTCTCACCTCGTCCTTGGACCCCTGCTCTGACTTCATGGCGCCCTGCAACCTTTTCGATTCGGGTGGACGCTCGTTTTTTGTGCACAAATGTCGGCTGATTTTGCCCATGTTCGCGGTGGGGACGGGGGCCATCAGCATCGGGACGGGAATCAGCCCTTGTCGCTGGAGAACTCTCCCCGTCCAGACGACCAGTATTCATGATCTCCATGGTCCGTCGAGTCGGCATTGACGTTGACGCCGCAGGCTTCCAACTTCAGTCCAGAGACCTCGGTGCTGGGGGTTCCATTCCATCGCCATGTCCCCGAAGAAGAGCTGCATGAGCGGCTCGGTAGGCGTTGACACATCCCCTTCAGGGTGGCCTGGTCGTCGATGGCAGGACGACGGGCTGGTGCAACTGGGTTTTGCCCATTTGCTTGCGTTCATACCGGAATCTTGTCTACCACGCCGTCTGTGCCCGGCCAAGCTGCGCCATCGAGATCTCTCACATTATGTTTTTTCTTTTTCGTCCCAGTAGTCCGGGAGCTTGCCGAAGGAGGCTGGCCAGTGGCTGCCAGGAGCAAATTGTCCTTGCGAGAGTCCAAACCCGGTCTTCCGAATGCCTTGTTCGATTGGGGCCTTTGGTCGATCCAACAGAAATAATCGGCCGAGAGGCAGGGGGGTGATGGAGGTATGGGTGAGCTTCGTGTTTGGTGCCGTTGCAGCGAGCTCGCAGCGGAGGGAAGTCGTGCACGATGACCTGACGATGTCAGGCAGCCGGCGGAGCATTTGCTACGCGACGTTGCGTGTGCTCTCTTTTCCGCCGAGTCGATCCACCCGCGTGTTGAGTTCTAGCGGGGGTATGTCGACCCGACGATGGCTTCAATTCAACCCGCGATCGAGATTTCCACGTATGGCATGCTGGGTCCCAGATGGGAATGCCTATTGCCATCCACGTCTTCGATCCGAGCTCACATGTTCACCCCCCGGGCCCCACCGCGACTGATGGGCAGAGGCCAAGCTGCATGTGCCGTGAATCGGTGAGACTTGCTTGTGGTCCCTTCCCCCATGTTTGCTGCCGCAGAAGGCCCATTCGACCCATTCGACCCAGTCGCGATAGATTGACGTCGGACGACGACATCTCAATCGAAGACGGGCACTTGGCCTGCCGTGGGCGCTCCTTTGCGACTGACTCTTGACTTTCGGGCCTCCAGCTTGACACCCGCCGCGTGCGACCACCACTCAAGCTTAAGCATTCATTTCGAGCTGGACCTGGGACGAAAACCCGAGGCGTCCTTGGCGCGTGGTTGGACAAGACCGTCGACCATGGCCTCGATTCGAATCGAGACGATGGTTGATAAGGTCTGGAACGTCGGGGTTTGGTGCGCCCATCGAGAAAACGTGTGGCATCGTGGCTGACGTCGGGGAAGATCGTGATGGCGCGTGCAGCTGTTGGCAGGTGCAGCTGTCTGACGAGAGGTACTCACCTTCTGGTGGGACATACACGGAGACGAAGGTACCTGCTATCAACCCAATCCGCTCCCCGTTGTCTCGATGGTCTTTCCTCAGTTACACAGATCGTGTCCGTCCAGAATCGTGCCTTACATCCCAAGCGGGTCCAGCCAAGGCGGCACCTCCTCTTGGATACCTTTTCGTGTCCCAAGTCCCTAGATGGAAGGAAATGATCTCAGAAGCTCGCCGTTAGTTCGATGGCTTGTTCTGCAGCCACCTTCCTAAACCCCTGACGTAGACTTCAGCCCCCGATTGCGCGTCTCAGATCACCTCTTCAGCCAGCCATGGGCTCTGTAACAAATCCCTAGCCCCAAGGGGGCGTGTGTCGTCGACAGCTGCGGTCTGCGCTGCACGTATGGAAGCTTTCGATCTTGCCGTCCCCTTGTGCGAGATGACGAAACACTGTTGCTCGCAACGAGCGAAATTTAGTTGACCAAACAAACTCGATCATATCTCCCTTCTATCTTCACGAAGTCTTTTGGCCCGGGAGCAGAGCTGCCGAAAAGCTTCCATTGGCTGCGAAAACAATGGTATCTCCCAGCATAGACGGTTAGGTGCCATTCAAAAAGAAGCATACAGCTCAACGTTAATTTAGAGTCCTGGATGGGAGGCTCAGGGGTTGGTTGCCGACCAGCTTTGCAGCACAGGGAAGTTGGAACCTACTTAGATGTGCCCGTCAACCTTGCCCTTTGCTGTCGAGCCCCTGTGTTGTAGACCGCAAACAGTCACCGAACAAGATGCCCCTATTCCGACTCTTGGGAAGTATTCGGCGACTCGCCTCAACTGACACCGGCCATACTTCAAAAGGCAAAATCCTCCCAAGCAACCTCCTCCCCCTCCAACCACACATTCAACACCTTCAGCATCTCCGGCCCCGTACACAGAAAGAACCTTTTCTTTCCTGCCCCGTCCTTCACATCCCCCTCCCCCAGTCTCCGCCTCTCGACCGTAGCTCCGAGGGCCTCAATCTCCCTGATAGCCTCTTCCTCCGCCTCACCGACCCGACCTGTGACAAACGCCCTCAACACACCCCCCAGCCCGTCAATCTTCCCGCAAACCTCCCTCACCAACTTCAAATCTTGGCCCCTGACGCTCCAGAACACCTTCACCCTGCCCCCCGTTCCTAGAACGCCACCAGCCTGCGCGAGCAGGGGCGTGATCCCGACCCCGGCCGCGACAAACACCTCTTCCACTCCATCTCCCTCTCTTCGTCCCAGTCTAAATGCCTCTTCACCACCAAAGCCCAACACAGGGATCTCCAACGGGACCCTTGGATTCCACCTCCACAGCATATCCGTGACAGGCCCCTTCCGCCTTGCCGTGATCTCGACCTCTTTCCCATCCCCCGGCGGACAAGAGACCGTAAACGTCCGTACGTAATCGTCGTTCAGACTCTGTGGCTCGTCGTCGCGCATGTGGCTCCACCCGACATCCAGCTCCTCCGAGAAGTCGAGCGTGACGTACTGTCCCGCCTCCCACTTCGCCCGGGCTCCAACCCGAAAACGAAGCGTGCGATCGTCGGCGTAATGACCTCGCGGCGGAGAAGGGTTGCCGTCCGGCCAGTTCGGGCCTCAGATGACACCGTATGCTGCTGCTCGCTGAGCAACCGCCGCACGGGGGGGTTGTAAGGCGACGCCTCCAGGGGCGTGCCGACGAACGGCAGCCCGGACTCGACGAACACCGCAGCCGCCACCGTGATCTTCACCGCGAGCTTCGTGTGCGGGAGATGGGCGGCGGCGTCTTTGCCCACGAGTATCGACGCTGATCCCGTGAGCTTAACCCGTAGTTAGCCTTTTGTCGCTGATCTGGGTGTGTTACTGGAAGGGGGTTGACACTCACGTAGAGGACATCGGATGTCTCAAAGTCTGGGATCGCGACGCCGACCAAGGGGTTTTCCTTAAGGTTGCCCAGCGTCTGATATAAACGATTGCCGGAAACTGTAACCACGCGTCAGCCCGCCCGCCATCTTCAACTTGCGAGACCGAAGGATAGTCACGGGGAGAGGGAAGGAAAAACTCACACTCGGGTAAATGATGTCCACCCCACCCGCGTCATTCCTTGCAACCCTCACGAACCCCCTCGACCCTCCCCGATGGTTCGTATCCATGCTCCCCTCGTACCCGCTGGTAAGAAACACCATGTCCGCCCGTCTCACGACCTCGAGCGCCCCCTCGCCCAGCGGCAACCCCTTCTCCACCCTCCCCTTCTCGATCGAGTCCCTGGCGGTGACGTCCTTCTTGTTCAGATACTTTGGACAGTTCCCCAAACTCTCTTCCACCTTGACCGCGATCTGCACCTCGCCGCCATTCACGGCCCCGGCAACCATCCTCCCCGCAAACTTGACACGGTCCCTGGTGATCAGATCAATACCCAAACCCGCCACGAGCTTCCCTCCGTCCCCTTCTAATCCAGGCTGCACGACTTCCCCGTCCTTCACGCCCTTCCTTCGTCGCCCACACCCCAGAGCGCAGAGAGGACAGGGTCATCAATGACATCAACCCGACTCCGTGCGCCCAGCACGTCCTCCGCGATCGGCCGCGCCACGGCGCCCGCCTCGCCGCCCCAGAGCGTTGTCCAAGGCCGACCTTGGCCGTCGAGCGTGCCGAGGGCCAGGAGCGGGGATGCGGCGATGCGGGCGCCGTAGGACGGCGGGAGGCCGGCGGCGGTGGGGTTGGAATGGCGGGGTACCTTGAGGAGATCGTGGAGGGCGAGCTCGCCCGGGTGGAATTCGATTGTTCGTGCTGGCATTTTGGGTGTTGTGATGAACAGAATGTCCGGTGGGAGGATCTGTGATGCGAAGATGGCTGTGAGGAGGGTGGTGTAGTTCATAGGGAGGGTTGGGCGTTGCTTTCAACTTGGCCAAGAACTCGGTTTCCCAGGTGAGCCAATGTCATGTCACCGAACTGCAATTGGCAGTGGAACGTTCGAGGACCCGTGTCAGCATTTTTTTGGCGGGATTTGTACTTCGTGGCTTATGATATTGACATGCAGGTGACAAATCAGCACCGAAGGGCGCGTAATGTCGTGATGGGGAGCAACAACCTCAACGAGCTGACACTGGCAAACAATGGCAATTGGCACTGCCGGGCTGACAAGCAAGGGCCATCATCAACTTGGGGCATGCGGGTCCAAACTCTAAAATACCCGCTGCAGCAAGGGGCCCTGCAAACCGTGGGTCTAGTTACAGTGTACATACAATCACGAATTAGACGAGAGAAAACACCAGCTTGTTCGTCAAAAGACAAATCTGTATTTCTTTGGTAACTAGTAGTACAATGGTTCTGGATTTACCCCTAGCAGCTCTTGGAGCACTTCTGTAGCCAGTAGACCCTTTTGCCCTTAATAGTACATGATGAATGAGAAGAAGTAAAAAAAAGTCGGAGGGGGTATCGAAAGGATGGTCGTAAAAAGATGGGACAACCCGGACCTTGGCGCAGGCACTTGGATCCAAGTCTGGAAGTGCGAGGACCAGGGCGTGGGCGAAGAAGAAATGGTGGGAAGCCTTTCGTAACGATGCGCGTTTTCCAACGCTGCAAGACGCCCCTTGAATCATAGAGACATTATGAGAAAGAAAATGCGGCTGACCCGAGCCCAACACTCATCTGTGAACCCTAAGCTCCAGTCCGGTACGCCTAGTACCGCTGGTCTCTTTGGGCTTCAACATCATCGTTGTAGCCGTAGCCCTGGCCGCGTGGGCTGGGTCTTTGGCTTTGCGACGTGCCCGGACGGGTGAAGTAGTCTTCCTGCGGGCGAGGAGGCACAGGCGCCGTCATGTTCCGCAGGGGAGCATTCGGCGGGCCTCGTGGGGGAACCGGGCCTGTCGCGCTTCGCGTCGGGTTGTACGGCTGGTAGGCTTGGTAAGGGGTGTTGTTGAGCGGGCCAGGACCACGTGGCAGGGGAGCGCCGGATCGAGTCGAGTAGGCAGAAGGCGCCGGGCTGGCTCGTCCGTTGGACTGACTCGAGTAGTCGTCGTAGGTGCCCCTAGGCGCCGGTGTGGCACGATCGCTATGGTACGTGTTCTGTCTTTGCGGGCCGTAGCCATCCATCGTCCGGGCAGTGGGAGATCTGACAGGAGGAGGGAAAGGGGGCATGGTGTCCGGGGAGTAGGTGGCGGGGCTCTCCGAGAAGCCGCCTCGCAAGGAGCTTTGCGAGTTGGTCTGCACATGTGACAATTGGGGGCGGAAGCTTCGTTGAGAATTGGAGGTACCGGGTCGAGCGGGCGGGTAGTTGTTCAGATCCATCGGCGGGAGCGACGGAACGGGCGAGGCAGATCGTTGGTAGCCAAAGTCGGCGGCACCACCAACCAGTGGCGCACGGGACGAATAACTGGCAGTCGAAGCCGTCGTACCCATCCTTGAAGGCACAGGACGCTTCTGGTCCATTGAATTGAGCTCGATGCTGCCAGGAGTACCGGGTCGAGATTCGTAGGCGGGGAGCGTCGCGAAGGTGTCGTTGCGGCCAAACATTGGCATCTCGGCAAGCTTGTCCGGGTCACCAACATTGGGGAGCGTAGGTAGTGTGGCCTGCCGCTCGAGAGGCAGTTTCTCGCCATTCTTCTTCGCCGCCTTGAGTTCGAGTCTCCGCTTGGTTTCTTCCTGTCTCGCCAGAGCCTTGTTGACCTTGGCAGTCACAATCTTCATGAGAGCCTTGGTGACCTTGCGTTCACAGTAACCGGAGAGGCCGCCATCAGCCTTCGGGATCCAGTGGAACAGGAAGAAGACGTAGAAAAGGACGGCCATGATGAGGTAGAGGGCGGAGAAGACCCAGATGACGAGGGTGAAGAGCATACCAGACAGAATGAGAGCCTGCTGGTAGTCCTCCGTGGCGAGCGACTTGATCTTATCAAAGAAGCCCAGCAGGGAGCCCTCGACGGATGCTTCATGAACGGCGAGCTTGGCATCGTAGACCGACTTGAGCGTCAAGGCATTGACAACTTGACGGGGGCCGGAACAGACGAGCACACGGATCCAGGCTGGGATATGTCAGTACATGTAAGTGGAACAACAGCGGTGCGGCTTACACTGAAAGCTGAAGTAGGTGAACAATGCAATGTACTCGGCTCCCTTTTTGCTCTTGGTGAGTTCGGCAAAGACCAAGAAACGCTTCCAACCCTGGCCCTTCCCCATCCGAACACTTTCGAGGCGGACAGCAATGTTGTCGAGATAGCATTCTGCCACGTTTCCCCGCTTCATGACCCGCATAGCCCTGAATTGTTCAAAGGCAATGTTGACGAAGGATGCGATGATGGAGATGGAGAAGATCCATTTCGAGATTTTGAAGTCGATGGCGGGGTCGATCTCGGAAGACCAGCGGTCGAAGGCCAGCAGGTTGACGGCAGTAAACATATCGACGCCGTAGACGGCCAGCGAGATAATCAACATGAGCCAGAGGTAGAAGTAGGCGAACGGAGTAAGACATCCCCGCGACTTGAAGTCGTTTAGGTTCTGCAGATTGTTAGTGCCTGAGCGTGATGGCGCCTGCGAATTCCACCTACAATGTAGTCCCATTTCTGTTCGGCACGTTGCTCAGTGACCTTCTTACGGTGGCTGAGGCACCCCATCTTGAAAGGCGGGGGGTCGGCGAAGACGACGATTGGACGTCAAAAGTTATCGAAGAATGTCGACACGGTCGAGTCGATTCGAGTCGAGAAGCAGAAGAAAAGTTGTCGAGTTGCAGCGGCCTACTGGGGCCGGAGTCGTGAATGAGTGTGATAGCGCAACGCGGACCTGCCGTCAACACACGTCGTTACTCGCCCGCGAAGTAATCGACTGTGTTTCTCTTCTTGACGACCAGGAAGAGAACAATCGATACCGAAGAGACGGGACGACGGGGTGTAGAGGGACGAAGAAGATAAACCAGAGGGAGAACGGAATGTGGGTCGAGGGGAGGAAGGGCTGAATTGTGCGACGCAAAGAGAGGTCGGACCGCGCGACTGTCAAGCTGGCATGGCCGAGCGACCGGGCGTTTGAGGGTGGATCAAAATGGGCAAAAATACGTGGTGACGTGACGACAGCGCTGGCAAGGCCAAGTCGGGTTGTTCAACGGCCAACCATTCGTACGGGCTTGGCCGAATTGCGATTGACAGTCGGGAGGGGGAAAAAAGGGAAAACAAGCGGTCTCGTGGGCTGGGTTGCGGGTAAAGGGAGACGAATTGCTGGTACCGCGAATATCCGCGTTTGATCGGCCACTGCGGGCTGCAAGGCTGAGTCTCAGGATGTCGAAAAGGGCGAGGAGGTGATACAACTGTGGTTCAGTGAAGAGCGCGAGGGTTCGCGTCGTTAAACGAGAGTCGGGGAGGCCCAGAAGGAGCGGACGACGTGGATTTCTCGCACGATCGGAAGGCGTCGGGCGAAGAGATGGAGTCTCACTTTCGAGGCCATGAGACTGCTTCGCGAAGCTCGGGGTGGAATGTTGGGGTGTGAGTGTGAGAGCGAGAGGGAGAGCGCAAGACGTGAACGTGAGCGTGACCCTCGAGTTGGAGAGTGGGAGTGGAGGCCTTGAAGAGGGATCTGCGAGAGGGGGTCACCTTGGGTAAGACAGGTCGAGACACTAACAAGCCATGGGGAGAGAGTGCTAAGATGGAGGGAAGGGGGACTTTTGGTACCGTCATCCAATTAATTTTCATCCCCCGGCTGGCCGCAGACACAGACGGACTAGACGGGGTCGCGCGGGCGCGCGGGCAGAGTGGTTTTGGCGGTTTCGAGCGTCCTGGAGGCGTGTGG
>BPPX01000066.1:0-125707 GCA_022179045.1 Colletotrichum liriopes
TTAACGAGTTGTTTGTTTGGATCAGCAAGTCGCGGCAACCACAAAAACGTGAGTAACTTTGGTAAGTAGATCAATGGCTGATATCTACGAACTGATTAAAATAAGCTGAAGGATAACGTGAATCACAAGCGAGTGAGACAGACAAGCGAGTGAGACACGAAACTGCGCCGACGAGATAAACTGCCTTCGATATCAACATCAACAACATCAATTCAATTCAAACTCCTCGGAATCCTCATCTTCAGATGTCTCTTCAAGAAACTGGCACGTTCGTGCGTTATGTCCTGGGTTACCACAGACGCCGCACCGTCGCTGACCTGTTTCGGCCCTTGGTTTGCGACCACTAGTGCGACGTCCTTCTGTGACTGTATATCTCCTGCGTCAGCTACATTAAGACTCCCTCGTGTTGTAGGCGTGTTTTCTTAGTCCTCCGCCGTCGGCTGAGTTGGTTGTTCTCATCTCTTAGGATCTGGACCTCAGACCTAAGTAGGGCTACTTGGTGCATAATTCCTCTTGTCCCTTTAGAAAGTCGTTCAACAGCCTCGTAAATAGACGTTGGGGAACTGCTTTGATGACGAGAGATCCGACTCTTGATGAAATTGGACTGAGAGCTTGCCTCCGTTGGGTTCTTTGGGGTCATCGAAACCCAAGGCGGAGGTGTCTCAGGGAGTGATCCAGGAGGCGTTGGAGTGTGTAGTCGGATATCCAGCTTCGATAGAACGCTTTCTGCACTCAGAGGAACTATTCCAGCTCCTCTGAAACCCCTTGGATGTTCTTTTCGGTCATCGCCTGGCTAAACGCTTTGCAATAGGCAGGAAAGAAGTCCTCCTTTGTAATATGGGTTACACCCCGCCGCATCTTATCCTCAATTTGTCGCCCATACGCCGTCTTTAGCGGCCCAAAGCACCCAACGTCTAGCGGCTGGAGTAGATGAGATGAATGAGGTGGCATACAAAGCGTAACGATGTCGTTTGTCTTGCAGTACATCTCAAAGTCTGCAGACTGGTGACTTTCATGCCCATCGACAATAAGAAGACGATGCTTGCCTCTTAAGCGCGACTTTGTATGACGCTCAAAGTGCTTAACCCAGCCTAGGCCTTTCTCGTTTGTTGTCCATCCGTTTTCAGATGTTGCGATAATCCAGTCGGGCGGAAGAGATGTTTCTGTGCACCAGCTTGAGAGATGATGTTGGCCTGCAACGATGATGTAAGGCGGGAGGCTATAGCCTTGCGAGCTGATCGCTTGAATGACTGTAACCCATTCTCCATTGCCAGGCTAAGCCATTTTTGTGTTTGAACGCCTTTCAGCATTTGTAACAACCATGCCGGTTGCAATAATGCCCATCATAAAGCCAGTCTCATCAAAGTTGTAGATGTCTTCATCGTGGATACCGTACTTTGCAATTGTATTCTGAACCAATAAGATCCAGCCACGGATAGCCTCTGGGTCTTCGCATCGGGCTCTCTTGTAGTCGTACTTGCGAAAAAAACGCGTCCGCAACTGTGGTTGTCGTTTGACGAAGTTCGAAGCCCAGTGCTTCCCAACCGGAGGCGCATCGCGGTCAGTAAGCAGTCTATTAGCCATATCTTCAACACCAGTAATTCGAGGAGGAAAAGATCGGGCGTCTAGGTCGAGAATGTAATCAACTAAAGTCTGCTCTTCTAGAAACGTAAGATTCCTTGAGTTTGGCATCCTGTCGCTTCGAGATGTAGAGCCCTTTAATCGTCGACTTAATGTTGCGTGACTGACTGAGTAGATCGTAGCTGCAGCCCGCGCACTAAGCTCTGGGTTGACCCTGATAGCTTGAAGGGCCAGCTGTAAATTGGACTCATTACTTCTAGATGCCATGATGTGTTGTGGAAGAAGTGTGTCCATTCGCGTCGACGCATCATCGGCGCAGTTTCGTGTCTCACTCGCTTGTCTGTCTCACTCGCTTGTGATTCACGTTATTCAGAAATAAAGAAATTTAAAAAAGATAATTTGATTTATCAGAAACACTAGCAAATAGACTTAGTATGATTTGTACTTTTAGTAAGGCTCTTCTTTACTGTTACTGTTGGATTACGTGACCAGAATACGGGCAGGCGGTCAGCAGCAGCTGCCGGCCGCCGGCCGCGGCAGCGGCCAGATTACGTCTCCGGGCTGCAAACAGCTATATCTACACTTCCGCTGCTGCTGCTGCCAACCTTCTACTTTCTCTTCTACATACCGATTTACAGCTTCCGAATATACCATATTGATATTCGGCGAGCTCCAGCCCATACGGGCAGTCCTGTTGTATACAACAGATACTCTGTGATTCCAACAGTTACATAACTAATTACGTACTAGCCGCTATATAAGACGGTTAACTATAACGTACATGATAAGCGAGTGAAACAGACAAGCGAGTGAAACACCAAACCGCGATCATGACACGTTGACGCGACTGTGCACTTTTCTTCCACAACAAACCATGGCGCGTCAAATTAATGAGTGTGACATTCAGCTTGCCCTCCAGGCTATTCGAAATGACCTAAAACTAAGCGCACAGGCAGCAGCTAAGATCTACTCGGTCAGTTATATCACACTGATCCGTCGACTGAAGGGAACACAATCACGACGCGACACTATGCTGAACTCACAGAATTTGACGCCGCTGGAAGAGGAGAAGCTAGTTGATTATATTCTTGACCTAGATGCCCGATCGTTTCCTCCCCGGATTAGTGGTGTTGAAGAAATAGCCAATCACCTGCTTGCCGACTGTGGCGTGCGACCGGTTGGGAAGCGCTAGGCGTTAAACTTCATCAAACGACAACTACAGCTTTAGATGCTTTTTTTTTCGCAAGTATGACTACAAGAGAGCCTAATGTAAAGATCTAGAGGCTATTTGTAGCTGGTTTGCCCTTATAAAGAATAAAATCGTAAAGTACAGTATCCAAGAGTCTGATATCTACAACTTTAATGAGACTGGTTTTATAATGGGCTAGATTGCATCCAGAATAGTTATAATGAGTGCTGAAAGGCGATTAAACATGAAAATGGTGCAGCCTGGTAATTAGGAATAGGTTATAGTCATTTAGGCCATCAGTTCGTCAGGCTATAGCGTCCCGCTATACATCATTATTACAGGCTAATATCACCTCTTTGTAACGGGCTGGGCCCGTATGAGGCCTTGCTGAACATCGCGGCCAGGATCACATCTGCGATACCCACAAGCCAACCCAGATCAGGCCCACCACGGAACCCACGATGCCGGCAGTCCGATGGCCAGTGCGGCATGGCCCTGATCAGGCCAGCAGTAGGGTGGAGATTCATAGTTTTCCCTTCTACTCCTCATCTGAGGATACTCGTAGTAGTCGCCATAGCTAGTTGCAAATACACTTGCCTTGGACCGTTACATTATCCTCAGATCAAAAACCAAAAACTTGCCTCCTAGACGGAACGTGACCGTTTAACGAGGAAGAGGAAAAAGAGGAATCGATAGGAAGGGGTCTGGCCCCTTTGAGAGGAATCTTGAGTCGGCTGTAGAAGAGCCTTGTAGCTCAGCTGGCGAGACTTGCCAGCGGAAGATAGCTGCAGAACCACCCCGGGTTGTGAAGACGTCGATTGCGACAGACGCCAGCAAACCCGCAGACCTGATCAGGCGCAATTAATCAGGTATACCCCGTCTAGCCTGAGGAAAACCACGCCGTGGTCGATAGGCAGAAGAGAGACCGGAAGAGCCCTAAAAGAACACAGTGTGTTGAAGGCGCTATCAACATGGAAGGCAACGTCAACGCCGACCCATCTGGAAACCCGCAGCAGTTGGTGCAGCTGATCGGACAGCTGGCGGCCCAATTGCAAGAAATGCGGGCAACCCAAGCCGCCGAACGAGAGACCCGGGCGGCCGAACGAGAGGCCCAGGCGGCCGAACGAGAGGCCCAGGCGGCCGAACGAGAAGCTCAACGAGAGCAGATACGACTACTGCAGCAAGCCCTTGTAGACACAAGGCACCCAGCAACAACGCCGAGCGAATCGCTGACGCCGTCAACGACCCCGATCCCCCCGATCAGACCCGACCTCCACTCAAGATTTGGAAAACAAGACTACCTGACCCCCCAAAGTTCGATGGGACGCGACGAAGATTCATACCATGGTTCCTGGAGATGCAGGGGAAACTCCAGGTAGATAGGGAGGCGTTTGGAGGAGATGAAGAGCTCTTTGCGTATATCTACGCAAGACTAGACAGCACAGCCCAGACTATGGCGTCTGCCTATTACTCGCACGGGGGAACCGATGGGAAACGCTCGCCTGATCAGTTCATGACATACTTGCAAAGAACGTATGGAGACCCTAATGCGGAAGCCCGAGCCTTGGACCGGCTGCGTTCGCTACGGCAGAAGGACACTGAGAGCTTCGCATCCTTCTTCCCGAAGTTCGAAAAGGAACTAGCAGACAGCGGAGGGGGCACCTGGGAAGATAAAGTCAGAGTTAATTATCTAGAGGGAGCCCTGAATCGGACGCTCCGCAACCTCCTGATCTGCGTCCCAGTGATCCCAAAGGATTACAATGAGTTTGTAGAACTCTTATTGACAATAGGGTCCCGCTTAGATAGCCAGACTTACCAGGACCGCTACGAAAGACGTCGCAGAAGGCCGTCTACACCTGATCAGGCTAAGCCCAAAACCGCTACAAGCGGGAACGTCGACAAGGTGGATTGGGAGCCTACCAAGGTTAATAGGTCGACTGTGCCTAACAAGGCTAGAGAAAAGAAGAGGGAGAACTTTCAGAAGGGGGACAGGAGGTGCTACAAATGCGAAGAAATAGGGCACCTCATTAGGAATTGCCCGCGCTGGGAAAAAGCAAAGATCAAGAAGGCAGCTCCCAAGCCTGCAGTCAACGACAGTCCTACAGGATCGAGCGAGCCTGAGTCTGATCAGACCTCAGAAGACTCGGGAAAAGAGTAACTCCTGGCGAAAAGCGCCGCCAGGAGATCGAAGCAAAGAAGGAGTGGCAGACCGTAAAGAAGAGCATGGATAGTGAGCCCTTTTATGTCAACGTAGGAATCAACGACACCCATTACACCTACGCCTTAGTTGACAACGCATGCTGCACCTACGGTACTGTTAGCGAAGCACTCGCTAAGAAACTCCAATTGCCGCGTATCCCGATACCCCCACGAGCACTCGAACAAGTTAACATCACGATACCTGGCGCTATCAATAGTATTACCTATGCTAGCATTGATATAGATGGGTACAAGCGACGTAGATTATTCTTCTATATCATCCCCGATCAGGAGGAAGATGTAATCTTAGGCCAGTCGTGGATGATTGACGACGACGTGGTAATTAGGCCAGCAATCAACTCGCTACACATAGGAGTTGCGAATCACACGGTGCGCGGTCGAACACCCGGGCAAGAAAACACCACTTACCCCTTGGAGAGACAATTAGGATCAGTGTTTGCAGCCCTGATCAGACGCGAAAGGAAGAGAAGAACGACCGATGATCGCAGCCTAAGGGTATTCGCAGCTAGTCTTGCGGACATCGAGAAAGCCCTAGCACCTAAGAAGAAGTCGGACCCGAAAGATAAGCTACCACGTCACTACCATCAGTTCTCAGCTGTGTTCGACCGTGATCAGGCTGAGAAGCTCCCACCCCATCGGAAAGGAATCGACCATGAGATCCCTTTAGAGAAAGATAATGACGGGAGGGAACACCCCGTCCCATGGGGACCGCTATACGGAATGTCGAGGGAAGAACTAATCGTCCTACGGAAGACCTTAACGGAACTGCTGGATAAAGGGTTTATCAGAGCAAGCAGCTCTTCAGCATCTGCCCCTGTGCTGTTCGTCAAGAAGCCTGGGGAGGGTTGAGGTTTTGCGTGGACTACAGAGCGCTAAATGCGATCACCAAGAAAGATCGATACCCGCTACCCCTAATCAGCGAGACCTTAAGAGCTGTCGCCCAAGCGAAGTGGCTAACGAAGCTAGACGTTATTGCAGCGTTCCACAAGATTAGGGTGAAAGCAGGAGAAGAATGGAAGACGGCGTTTAGAACACGATACGGACTATACGAATGGATGGTTACGCCCTTTGGGCTGACAGGAGCGCCCGCCACCTTCCAACGATATATTAACCACACCTTGAGAGAGTTTCTCGACGAGTTCTGTTCTGCCTACATCGACGATATATTGATCTATTCGAATGGATCCCTTGCAGACCACCGAGATAAAGTTAAGAAGGTCCTGATCAGACTACAAGAAGCAGGACTGCAGATCGACATCGATAAATGCGACTTCGAGGCGAAGAGTGTGAAGTACCTCGGGTTCATTGTCGAAGTGGGGAGAGGTATTAAGGTTGATCCAGAGGAAGTCAAGGCTATCCAACTGTGGGAGATCCCTCATTCAGTGAAAGGGGTGAGGTCCTTTGTGGGATTCGCGAACTACTATAGACAGTTCATTCCCCAATTCTCTACGATAGCACGCCCGCTTACAGCCTTGACGAAGAAAGACACTCCGTTCGTATGGAGTAAGGAATGCCAGGACGCCTTTGAAGATCTGAAGGCACGCCTGACCAGCGCACCAGTATTAGCACACTGGGACCCGGACAGAGGAACAGTACTCGAAACCGATTCTTCTGGTTACGTAGTGGGAGGCTCCTTATCCCAGTTCGACAACGAAGGCCTACTCCGACCTGTAGCGTTCTTCTCGAAGAAGAACCTTCCTGCGGAATGCAACTACCCAATACACGACAAGGAATTACTTGCTATAGTACGTTGCCTAGAGCATTGGGACGCTGAGCTGAGAAGCGTCAAGGAGTTCACTATAGTGACGGATCACCTTAACCTGAAGTACTTCAATACGAAACGACAATTGAATGAACGACAGATCCGATGGGCAGAGACACTATCGCGGTACAACTTCACTATACAGTACAGGCCTGGGAAGTTAGCTATAGTGCCTGACACCCTGTCAAGAAGAGAACAAGACATGCCCTATGGAGTTGAAGACGACAGGCTGAAGGGACGCGAGATATGCCTACTACAAGGAAGCCAGAAAGCCCTTCGCGTGAACAAGACCATAGCTTTTAGGGACTTACCGCACCAGGCGAGTCCTGATCAGGCAAGGAAGACCAGCGCCAGAGCGGGTTTCGTTACAGGAGGAGACGCAGATGGGGTTAACGACGAAAGCCCGGACCAGGCTGAACCGCCTGGCAACCCGTTTGAAGAAGACCCCCTACGAAGCCTTTGGGACGACGGATTAAGGAAGAACACCCGTTACTACCTGATTAGAGACGCTGTAAGACAAGGCGCTAGGCAGCTACCCTCAGCATGGGGAATACCTATTATGCTAGCGGAATGCACTATAGACGAGGACCAACGCCTGCGCTGGCGGGACAGGATATGGGTCCCGCATTACGAGCCCCTGAGGACACGGTTACTACAGAGTATGCACGACTCGGTATTATCAGGACACCCAGGAAGAGACACGCTGAAAGCCCTGATCAGCCGTACCTTTTATTGGCCAGGGTTGTCCCAGGATGTACGACGTTTCGTTCGGAACTGCGATATCTGTGGACGGAGCAACGTATGGAGAGAAAAGCGACGAGGACTGCTTAAACCCTTACCGATACCTGAACGAATATGGGCCGAAATCTCGATCGACTTCATTACCGACCTTCCCCGAACCAAGTCAAGGGACATGAAGAACCTCTTGGTCATTACTGATAGGCTATCGAAGACTGTGATTCTGGAGCCGATGAAAGATATATCGTCGGAATCTACAGCTTCCGTGTTAGTAACAGCCCTGATCAGACATCACGGCATCCCCAGAGCCATAGTTTCGGATCGTGGCACGCAGTTCGTCAGCCGGACATGGAGGCGCCTGTGCCAACTGACGGGAATCAAGCAGAGGCTTTCTACAGCCTACCACCCCGAGACGGATGGTGCTACAGAGAGAGCAAACCAGGTAGTAGAAACCTACCTTCGAGCGTTCTGCGCTTACGCTCAAGACGATTGGGACGAGTTGACCCCAGTTGCAATGATGGCTATTAATAACCGACCGGCCACCTCAACGGGGATTAGCCCGTTTTTCTTCACCCACGGATACGACGTAGACCTGATCAGAGTAAAGGAAACACTGAGGACGGAAGAGGAAACCCCAATTGCAAGGGCTGAGGGATTGGTCCAGAAGCTCAAAGATGCAACCGAATGGGCACAGGCAGCTATAGCTGCAGCCCAGGAGAGACAAGAACAGTATGCTAACGCCAAACGACAGCCGTCTGATCAGTTCAAGCCGGGCGATAAGGTCTGGCTTCGATTGGCAAACGTTAGATCAGACAGACCCTCGAAAAAGTTGGATTGGATCAACGCCAAATACACGATCCAGGAGCTGGTGGGCACGCACGCGTGCCGGTTAGACACGCCGCCAGGGATACACAACGTCTTCCATGTATCCCTACTGAAGCATGCTGGGAACGATCCCTTCCCATCTCAACAACGGGACGATGTGCAGCCTGCTGCACTTATCCCGGGGCCTGATCAGGAGTACGAGGTCCAAGAGATATTAGACAAGAAGAGACACGGTAGAGGATGGAAAGTGCTTGTAAAGTGGAACCGGCTCCTTGCCGTAAGCGCAAGTGAGCCGAGCAGAGAGCACTCGCCATAGGAAAGCCATTCGACCGTTTTCTGGCAAGATGAGCGTCGTTGTGAGTCGCTGCTGTAGACAATGTCGGCACCTACATCTAGTAGGGCGTTGGCAGCTCGGAAACTTCCGTGGACCAGTGCTTGGTGAAGGTGGATGTTTAGCTCGTAGCATGTAGCCAAGAGTTCATGCTCATCCTGGTAGCCCAGCACCCGATGCACGACATCGGGTCTATCATGAGCCACAGCCCACGCCAGAGCTGTGGTAACAATTGGTCTACGGTAAAGTATGGAGTTCGCTACTTTGTACAGACGACGCGATGTACGGGAAAGTCGGCTGATAGACGGTCCATCGTTTGTGAAATCGACGACTTGGATTAAAATCTCTGTCGGGATGCTTTCCAGAGAAAGCATAATGGGATCTACGGTGCCGGACGTACGTTCTCCCGTAACTAAACAAAATGTAAGTCGAACCAAGTCATTGCACGGTAGTTTACACGTTTCTGCCGTGGACTTAAACCTGCTAGGAAACATGCAATAGAGAACTTTGGAAATAGATTGAACAGCAGTACGCAAGTACACTTGCGCCAAGGTTAAGCTTGTTAAGCATGTAATGATGCGACTCAATAGCACTCAAATGATGAGAATCAAACCTTCGATTTGACGTGTTGTGAATGTCACCGTGATTTTGCTAACAGATCCAAGGCAGGGCGGCCAGGCCCCAAAAAAGGGAATGGTATATGTACACTTTGTAACAATCTTTTGTGTCAAGTAAAAGATAACCAGCAGGCGTTGGCTGATTTAGTCATGCTTGTTAGGTTGGCCGTGATGTTTGTCATTCATCGTGCATTGTTGACACAACGGATGTGTCATGTGAGTTATGAGGGCAGCAGTCGAGAGTCGCAATAGCAGTGCCGAAATCAGTGGTATTGTGGTAGGTGGAAAGAAGCCGATCAGCCCGGATGGGAGCGCAACAAATGGCTCATGCTGGGACCTTCAATCCCCCTCGTAGCAACTGAAGAACTTGCCAGCAAAATTACAGTTGACATGTTTCTGACTCGATCTCCTCAAAAGACGGCATCATTTTCATCGATGTCAACGGTGGTCTTGTCTTAAACCGCCACTTGCTTCCAGGTTGCTTGACAAATCAACTTTCGGTACCGTGGTAATCTTTGATTGAAAGCCGCTATCCTACTCAGAAAGCATGTCCGCGTGTTTGTTACAACTCGAGTTCACCTTGGAACTGAGAAGTAAAATTTCTGTAATGCTTATACAACATATTAACACAAGCGAATACCGTGTTCAGTGAGCAGATTTTAGGTACTTAGAGAAGTCTTCGACAAAGGGTTTAAGATTCTTGACGCATTAATAGCCCAAAGTGACTGGTAGGCACAGGCGGATAATTGGCCTTTGGGCTTGGGAAGAACCTTGTAGAGAGAAAAGACTGGACTGAATGATCACTGGAAAGGAACGTGTACTTTAGAAGCTGAGGGGAGAAGGGGACATGATATTGAGCGGTTTCTAGGTGCCCGCTGGAGGGTCAGTGACATTACTGTCAGTCACAACAATGCAATGGTTGTTTCAAACGACCTGTTATCATGTCTACCTTCCACGCACCACGTAACTATACCAGTGTAAATGGTCCGCTTTGTTATATAACCGATTAAGTACATAGAACCGTGCGGGTCGCAATCAACCCTGGTGACAACCTATCATCGGTTCATCTTTGTAATTACTGAACAGGTCCTCACACTACTTTGCCATAGGGTATGGCACGTATGGATGGCTTGTTCTCTGGATAAACATCCACCACAGTGTTTCCTTCCAGCTTGTTAGTGAGACCCGTAATATGTGGGCATACCGGAACATTGGAATCAGTCAAATTGACTGAGCACATTTCATCGTATCCCCATTCACATCGAGGGTCGACGATGTTATAAAGTTGATGATTTTGCGCCACCCAGCTGTCCGGCTGTGTGATGCACGAGGCAAGGTAGTTCATGCTGTTCGCTGCGGAGAGAGGCAATGTTCCATCCCAGAGGAAAGAGGCACACCTTTGCGCTTCAACAAACTCATGGTCCATCCAGATACCACCGCCCGTCGTTGGAGCCTGGCTAGCTGACATCCCCGTGACTAGATAATTCCATGCATCATAGCTGATATCGTATGCCGATTGAGACTGATCAATTTTGAGAAGATACAGACTTCTGCCGCCGTGTGACACTTTGACGCATATATTGTAGCAGTCTACGGTCGTTGGCCAGTAAGCAACACGATTAGTGTTCAACTTACACCCAAGTGCTCCAATACTCGATGAATATTGAATATGAGGGGTTATCCATAAGCTTTCGACGGTACTAGCCATTACGGCGAAAACCACACTCCGAAGACCCATGATCAATACTAACTCTGGCGAATATTGTTACAAAAACAGTAGAATAAATAGTGCTCACAATGTACCAAACATCAAGTTATTACATAATGATAGATTCCTTATGTAAGTAGCCACGTATTGCAGTAGGCCCTGAGTTGACCTGCCGTCAGCCTACTCGACATTTCTCTGTTCTGTGATCAAAGAACGTTGAGTGAGTTTCGGTGAGAACATTGAATTTGGCAATTCTTTTGATTTTTGATTAGTGGATTGTATAGTTATGCATAACATGGTCATGAAGTCATTCATTTATCAACCCTTTGGGGCGCGAGAGTTGTGGTCCATTCTCTCTGACACTGTTCGCATCACCAACATAGTTAATGGTCTATGAGTGATATTTAAAGTCACAATTTTTTGAGTGTGGGGTCTAGGGTGGGCTGCCTTGGGTTTGATCTCTTGACCTCGCCAAACAACATCGCCTATCTTACAATCACTACCCACCTCAACAGTACTGGGCAGCCATGGACACTTCCTCAACCTTGTCGCCAGGGCCCTGCTCTTTGGTAACGATAATGAGGTCTTTGGGGCAGGATCTGACTTCTATCTGTTTATCCACAATGAGCCTGAAGATCTTAACCTATGGTACAAGGCTGATCCTATTGCTAAATTTCGGAACATTGTTTCCTTCCAATGGGTCATCACCCCAGAGGTCTGAAAGGTTTCAGAAGGCCTCAAGAGAGGCTGATGATGGTTCGACTTCAAGCGTTTCTCCCAAAGTCACAGAGAGAACATCTGGTCCTTAATAACGACACTCAATGGAACTCTTTTCACCTTATGATCCAGGGAGCTCTGGAAAAGAAGGCGAAGATAGAGACCTACATCAACACCGTCCAGAATGACGAGAGTGTGACGAAGAGCATTCCCAATGATCTTTTGGAACCAGAGGATTGGAAGGCCCTAGCTGAGATTAAGGCTATCCTAGAGCCTTTCTGACTTCAGACTAAGAGGACCGATGGCTGGATGGGAGATGGGTATGGTCGTCTCTTGGAGGTTATGACTGGAATGGAGCACATACTTGAATGCCTGGAGGAGTGAAAGAACACCTATAACCCTTTGATTCACCCAGTCACCCCAGAGATTGATTTGACTGCTTTTGGCGGCTTTCAGCAATCCCAGACACAATCAGTGCGACCTATCAGATCACCTGAAGCTATACAGATATCCTCTGTTCTCGCATTATATAACGTGAATCACAAGCGAGTGGGCCACCCAGGCGAGTGGGCCACCCAACCGCGTCTACACAACAAAATCAAGCTGTTGCTAACGCTCACAACACTAAAACAGTTGAACCTACTCAGAATCCTCGTCCTTAGATTGTTATACATCAAACTGACACGTTCGCGCATTGTGTCCAGTGTTCCCGCAGATGCTACATCGTCGTTGACCCGAACCCAACCTTGGCTTGCGACCACTACTCCGACGCGTTTCCTCATGAATCTGTGCTGTTGCGTCCCTCTGCGACTGTATATCCTCTGCATCAGCTATAATAAGACTTCCTCCTTGCTGGAGACGTGTTTTTTTAGCTCTCCGACGTCAGCTAAGTGTGTTGTTCTCCTCCCGAAGGGTCTTGTTCTCAGCCTCTTTCAAGGTATACTGATGCATAACTCCTAACGCTCCTTTGAGAATCTGGTCAATGGCATTGTTAATAGGCGTTGGGGAGCTGTTTTGATGGCGGGCGATTCGATCCTTTATTAAGGTCGACTGCGAAGTTGCTTCTATTGGGTTGTTTGGTGTCCTGGAAACCCAAGGTTGTGGTGATGGAGGGGTTGGAGTATGGAACTTGACGTCTAGCTTTGATAACACACTTTCCGCATTTAAAGGTACAATTCCAGCTCCTCTAAATCCTCCCCGGATGTTCTTTTCTGTAAGAGCTTGTGTAAAGGCTTCGCGAAACGCTGGAAAGAAGTCTCCTTCGTAATGTGGGTTACACCTCGCCGCATCTTATTCTCAATCTGTCGACCGTATGCTGTCTTAAGAGGCCCAAAACACCCGACATCCAAGGGCTGCAGCAGATGTGATGAATGAGCCGGCATACAGAGTGTAACAATGTTGTTTGCCTTACAATACAGCTCAAAGTCCGTAGAGTGGTGGCTTTCGTGCCCGTCGACGATGAGGAGACGATAAGCACCTTTTGCACGTGGTTTTGTGTGACGATCAAAAAGCTTAACCCAATCCAAGCCTCTTTCGTTTGTTGTCCATCCGTTTTCAGATGTTGCGATAACCCAGTCGGGTGGGAGACCGGATTCAGTGTACCAGGTTGAGAGGTGATATTGGCCTGCAAAGATGATGTAGGGCGGGACGTTATAACCTTGCGAGCTGATTGCCTGAATGACTGTAACCCATTCACGATTGCCAAGCTGCACCATCTTTGTGTTTGATCGCCTTTCTGCACTCGTTACAACCATGCCAGATGCAATCTGGCCCATCATGAAGCCAGTCTCATCGAAGTTATAGATATCACACTCATCGATACCATACTTTGCAATCGTGTTCTTCACAAGGGCAAACCAGGCACGAATAGCCTCTGGGTCTTCGCATTGGGCTCTCTTGTAGTCGTACTTGCGAAAAAAACGCGTCCGAAGCTGCGGTTGTCGTTTGACGAAGTTCGAGGCCCAGTGCTTGCCAACCGGAGGCGCGTCACGATCAGCAAGCAGGTAATTAGCCATTTCTTCAACACCAGTAATCCGGGGAGGAAACGATCGGGCATCTAGGTCAAGAATATAGTCAACTAGTTTCTCCTCTTCAAGCAGCGTCAAATTCCGTGAGTTCGGCATGGTGTCGCGTCGTGATGGTGTACCGTTAAGTCGACGCGTCAATGTGACGCGACTGACTTGGTAAATCTTTGCTGCGGCGCGAACACTGAGTTTGGGGTCCTTTCTACAAGCTTGAAGCGCGAGCTGTATTTGAGCTTCTTGAGTAATCGACTGCATTGTTGTTGGTGGAGGAATGTAGGGAAACAGTTAGATGGTTGTGTCAGAGTGGTTGGGTGGCCCACTCGCTTGTGATTCACGTTACCGGTAGTAACTTCCACTCATTTGTCTGACCGCCGCTTCTTTCACCTCACCATGATTATCGCGGGATTCGCAGGTCAGGATCCTTGGCTTATTATAATGTGAAAAGACCCGATTCATGCATAGACGATTCCCTGGAAGGCCGACCATACAGCGCACGCCAGAAAGCCGCGTTTTTCTTTGGTATGATGCGAGGTAGAATAGTATGTGGGGGCTAACGGGTGAGGGCGGTTCCCTGAGAGGTCCAGAGGAGTGCATGGCACTCCTGTCGTTAGTTCTCCTCTTTTTTGACAGCCTCGCACGTGTCATAGTAGGTTGTTCGGGCGCGCCGTGGGCAAAAGGGCCGGCTGATATAAAGTCAGTGACCGCCGACGGGTCCATGTGCCATGGGGCTTTTTGTTGAATCTCGTCCAATACGGCCAGTAGAGTCTCGTCGGCTTCGGATGCCGCCCTCATGTGCCGTTCTACAATGCTCCAGAACTGCCTATGTTGCGTCGCGGCGTCGGCATCCTTGGGTTTGAGGATTTCGTCGATCCCGGTGGTTTTTTTCAACGAATCAAATACGGCAGCACCCATGGCGGACCAGGGACGAACTTGATTCTTCCACTCTCTGTCGAGAGAGTTGGCCAAGAGTTCATGTTCGAACACATCTGAGACGTAGAGATAATGTTTGCTCGTCTGCTGCAGGCAGGCGGCCAGTAGAGAGAGATCGCTCAGCGCCTGTGACACCCCCAGAGGGATCGACAGTTCGTTTTGGTTGATTTCCCGATCGACCGTCCGCATGACTTCGGATAAGCCCATAGCTCGTATCATCGGATCGTTCGTCGTCAACATAGTGAACAAACGAGAGAACGCTGGCTTGGCGGATTTCCGGGGTTGCCATCCGACTTCTTCAAGCCGTGATAGCTGCTCATTCAGCAAGGCCGAGAGTACGCCGTACAATAAGGTCATGGCTGTCAATATGTTGTTGGTCTCGGGTGGGATTACTGGTTCGGTTTCGGTGGTTTTCGCGCTCGCCTCCTCAAGATGGTGTTTGAGCATTCCGAGCATGTCGACGCGACCGAATGCGGTGCGCAACAGGTTCAAGAACTTTCCGTGATATTTTGCTGGCGTTTGGTTTACGCGGTTCAGCCACACTTCAGGGTCCTGTCGCATTGACCACAAATCGCTCTTGGCTTCATCGAGTGAAGCCTCCGCTACGCGGACCAGATGATCCAACTCGATACAATCTGGGGGGGCAGATAATTGCAGCCAAACCAACCGGTCTGGGACAGAAAGATGTCCGTTGCCGTGACTGATCCAATCTAACGATGGGAAATCCGTTGTCTTGTTCTCGTGGTCCCTGAGCAGGCCCCGGGCACACCCAGAGAGGACTTTGTAAACGAGACTTTGGGCGTGCAACTGCCAGAAACCGATGCTGGGGAGTTGTTCGTGGATATTTGAGGGCATGGAAACGCCGTTCTTCTCAGCGCACTGTTTATATGAGATGACGTAGGCTGATTCGGATAGTTCTGGCTCGCCTCGGGCTTAGCTCGTTGAGGCTCGGCTTCCTTGCGCGACGGCGACCCCCCCGGATCTGCTTCGCCGTCGCGGACGACCTCGAAGACAAGCAATCCAGAGAGTGGTATTTCCGGAAATACACCCACCTGAGAACCCAGAAAAATGAGGCGGCCGTCTGACGTGCAGAATTTGCTCGGGTGCAACTTTCTACGCAACTCGAGTAATGTAGGAAGGTTGTCATGCTCGGTTGTTCAGCGAAGAAAACAGGAAATCATCCTGAGAGGCTTTGCGACCCTCTAGACCCTCGAGGTGGGCATATATGCCAGCACAGGGAAATTCAGGAAGCTTGGCTGCGCGCTTTTTGAGCCATCGCCCTCTGACCTCAGGTGTTAGGTTTGTCCAGATGCTGCGAAAGACCCCGAGGTCAATGTTTTGCAAATCGTTCCAGTGATCCATGATCTGTCCCGCACGCTTCGATAAACCCATCCAAAACTGCTCGACGTCCAACGGCATCTTAGGAGTCTCGACGGCTGTAAAGGGCTGCATCATGAGTCGTTGCCAATTGGGACCGTGAAGATGTTCCATGAATGATACGGTTTCTGGGGACATGCTCGCCAGGAAAGTTTCCGAAATGGCCAAGTCCTCTAGAGAGTGTCTTGACATGTCAATTCCCAGCGCCTGGTGCGCTTTGAATATACTCTCCGCTCCATCTCGTTTCTTTTTCACCGCGTTGCCGATCCATTCTTCCAAATTTTGCCAGTCGAGCCAAACACCGAGGACAATCAACGTTGCCTGAAACCCGGCGAAAGGTGGCCGGCAAATATTAGCGCGCCCGCCGCGGAAGAAAACCAATATGGGCCAAATACGAAGCGGTTACAGGCGGCCGTACTCGCCGCACCGTGCGGGCCGAGTGCCGACTGCGTTAAGAGACCACGACAGGCGCCGTGACGGAAACTACATGTACCTACAACTACCTAAATGCAGTAGAGGGATCTCTCTTTTGTATATGGCGCAATGGTACAACTCCGAATTCTGTCAGTTATGAGCCCAGATGACTCAGCACTGTCTCGACCAACGGGATACCTTCAAATACCCCAACACAGGGCACCTACGGCCCCATTCGCACCGCTTCTTACGCCTCTGCAACTCTAAAACAGAGCCCTCAGGTTCGATCCCACTAATTAAGGGGAGCCGTCGGAGGGATCTCTCTTTTGTATATGGCGCAATGGTACAACTCCGAATTCTGTCAGTTATGAGCCCAGTCGTCTCAGCACTGTCTCAGCATTCGTCCGACAGCAAAGGACCAATAGGATGCTAGGGATAACTTCCAAATACCCCTACAACTATCAGTGACCACACACACCACAGCAACCCTGCATAGGTTCGATCCCCCATTCAGTCAGACAATGGGAAGCGGAGAGGGCAAGCCTTGAAGCACACAGAACAGCCAATACAGGACATACCTAGGATCACAGCTTTAGCAGTCACAGCTCCTGCTATACAGCTCCTGCTATACAGCTCCTGCTATACAGCTAAACCTGAGGGGGTGTGACAGAAATATATATGTACCAACAATGCCTAAATGCATGAGGGGAACCTCTCTTTTGTATATGGCGCAACGGTACATTTTCTCGATCTGTCACGCCGCATACTTGGTGCGTCCCCGTCAGCTCCCGGCTTCCGACAGCCGGTTTTTGAGCCGGATTCGATGCTATGAACAAATCGGCGGCCTCATGGAGGAAGCAGGCCAAGCGCGCTTAGAAGTCATAAAAAAGATGCGATGACGTATGAAACGAAGGAAGAGATAGAAGGGTTCAGCAAGTCGGCAGGGGAAAAAGACATGACGCAAACATGGAGGAGGGCAAAGTGACGCCTGGAGTAGTACCCAGCTGGAATCTCATCTCAGTGATATCCCACCCATCCCACCCCCTGACCCTTGGAACGGGTGCCTCCGAGTGGCATGGTTCTCGAACGGGCCAATTTTGAGTGGAGTTGTAAAGCTGTTCAAGCAGCCGGATTTGAACCCGCGATGGTTCGGGAGATGGGGAGGGCGGACGGGCTAGAGGAGGCAGTATTTAGTGGGGAGGAGACGACATCTTTGCGACCTACGGCGCCGCCAATGGGCACTGTGCGCCCCGGTGCTCTACGGACAGCCATGCGGCGCCATCACAGCGGGGCTGCTTCCGGTCGGGGCCGGACTAATAACTTGCGGCCCTTTCTCCTGGTTGAGCCATGATACAGGCTACATGAGGAGCTAACCTGACGGCCACAACGGTCGGTTGTTGGCTGAGGGATATCCGCCTCGGACTGCGTACGAAGTAGTATGCGTGACCAAGGCAGACTCAGCAGCCAGGTATGGACATGGAGCCGTTTGCAGTGGCTGCCTGAATAAAGGGGACGTGGTCGCTAACAGGTGGCTGAGGGGCCATGATGGACGCGACAGGCTACGAACATTGTCGTCGAGAGAATACGTATAGGCATCGATGGATCACTTCACTTTCTGTGTACGACTGCAAAACCAGTGTTATCTTGTGAATGTCAAAGGCTCCCGCTCGTGTTTCACTTCATCGCAAGAGCTCGCCCCGCAAGGCCAAGAACGTTGCCAGCCCAGGTATTTGCCCCACGTGAGAGAAATCGTTCCGAGCCTGTCGCCAAAGTAGAACCAAGTTGCTGTTGCCCCAATCGCCGTGTTGAACCTTGCAAACCGGGGCTTCCATGATCAACAGCCGCATCGTCTCCACTGTCGCCTTTGGTCCCTGGCACTCGGTGCCAAATATCTTGCCTCGCCTGGCCCACAACCAGGCGGGACATATTGCGCGCTTGCCCATGCAACTTTCGAGCAGGTGCGCCAACAAACCCGCGAAGAAGTTTGCGCAAAGTAACGTTTCCGCGTCCAGTTTAGCGCGTTCCCGAGACCAGTTAATTATTTGCTCCACTTGTTTTGATTCATTGTGGAAAAACTGGCCAACCCATTGACCCTTCTCGTGTTCCAGCGTCCCAAAGATGACAATACTCCTTTCAGTTGAGCTGCGTAGCATCTCGCAGGCCGCTATTGCCGATGGCTGTAGATAGTCTGGACAAGCTGGATAATCTGGACGAGTTTTGTTCCAACTGTTTAACATTGCCGAGAGTTGATCATCGGTGAATGAACCGCACGCTTGAAAACAGTTCTTTCCTGTCGATGCGTTTGATACTTTCATTGAGCCCGGGCCTTCGTTGCGGATGATTTGGACCGAATTTGGACCTGTGTACATATTGTTGACCATCAGAGAGCCTCCTCCCGTGTTTTCCACGCACAGTATCGAAAGACCCGTGACTGTCTACGAAGTCAGTGATTCCGTTCATGCGGTTCCATCAAGGGGTCTGCGTACCTGGAGGGCAAACATCGCAGATACACCTTGACGTCGCTTTCTCCGACAGATCATCAGGCGTATCTTGCCTATGAGGCCGAAGCGGGACCTTCTTATCGCAGGGGAAAGGTCCAGAGATCCCTTCTTCACAAGGGGTCATCTGCCCCAGAGAGGCTGTTCCGGTGGCGGGAGAGATGATGCGCATTTCAGCCGGCTGCTGGTGGGGGATGGAAGTGCAGTGTCGCGCAACAGACATTCCCTGGAAAACAGCGCCAATATATGTGCGCGGCAGAAAGGCATGCCATCTCTGCGGGCCTTCGTGGCGGGCGCTAGTTGAGGCCTACAAAGTTTCATCCAATGAAACGAGGCTTGGCGCGCTGCCTGCATTGCCCGTTGGTGCGCTTTCCACACCGCCGAGTGCCAGAATGTCCCCAGTATGTACACTACTTCGCCTTAGGCTAAGGAGACCTGTTTCCACTGGCGCGTCCGCTGCATATTACCCCCTCCCCTCCATTTTGCGAGTTGGCATTCGTGAGACGTGCCGGGTGCAAGGGTGCCCGCAGCCATGCCACGTTAGGACGGAGCCGCAGGGAGGTTTGGATGGTGGCCAGCCTCAAAGTTGCAGAGAAGACAGGTTGCGTTGACGAAAGCGTCTACATAAAGCTGTCGGTATACATATTATTCTACCGCGAGAAACCTCGTTCCGCAAACTGCTGTCTAATGCCAAGTCGTGCGGCGCTTAGCTACCAGGTGATGGACTATTATTTGCATTGTCGGACGAGACTGCGCCTATTAACACTCCCATTGACGGCGTCATATCACCCGTACAGGGGTAAGCGGTCATGGTTAGTCTTGCTCGAATAGCATAGCATCAGAACGAATCGGCGTTGTTGATTGAGATGGAGTTCTAGTCCAGAGCCCTCCTACCGACCGGGGGCAGTCCGCTGCGCAGCCACTAACAACCTGCGCAATCGGCCGGTCGGGGGAGGACTGACAACTTGCGGCTCCATCTCCTCTCTCAACAATGACGCCCGCTCATTCTGCCAGACAACCCGAAAACTTTTGACAAACTGCCGCAGAACCTTCGTCCGATTCAGCCATCCCCCATGAGAACCAGCTCAACTAATCCATGACAACTATACCTGTACAGAGGCATAGCTCTGCTGTATGCACTTTTTCTCTTGTTTGCTTTTGGATTCACTACAGTTGCATGATCGGCCAACCCATTATTGCCGCCGTGACACTATTTGGTTTCCAACCTCGGACAAGGAAGCCAGTTTGGGTGTCTGACTCCGGGGTTGAAAGTACAACCTGCTGTGCGGGTTGGACCAGTCTGCAGAGAGCATCAGGGCCAACAGGATTGATGCTAGTGTTGTTCCAGCCAGCACCTTCATGCCCCGCTGCGGCCCTATCACACTTGCAAGCCAATGGGCGATGTGCAGGGGGACCCAGTGTGCTTACCGGCCAATGAGAGGGGCTCTCTACCCTGTTACTGCAAGACGTCGAGCGGTTTCCTATGAGCGCTAATTGCGCGCACAGTGCATTCATGTGCGCACCTCCTCGGCCCCAGGCCTGTAGTCCCCACCCGCGAAGTTTAGTTGGCGCACTGCCGCGAAGGTTGCGGAACCGCAAGTGCTACTCGCAGGCGGCTAGAGGCATTGGCCGGTGGAAGTATAACCCACCCACCCTACTTACGAACCACCCCCACATCCGAACCACCATCATCACCACCATCACCACCACTATCACCACTTATTTCGCCAGACTTCCCACCCACCCATATGCAACTTTCGGCTTCGCTGGATAATTCAGATGCGCTGGATTCATCTGGATCATCTATTTCACCAGCAGCCGGACTTTTTGCCTTCTGGATATCCCATATAGTGGCAAAAGTGCTGTTAGGTGATGTAGGGACCCTTTTCCTCTTGCGTTGATGATAACTATCTAACTGGCCCTGCAGATGGTGGACATGCTGCTCTAGAAGGGCCAGTCTAGATGCCTGCTCGTCATAGCCCTTCTGCACCTTTCTGGATAGGTGACGGATAGTATGGGTATCTAGGGCATCCTTGCCCAGCTGGTTGAGTAGATGTAACTGATGCCGTAGATCAGCAGACCGATGAGGGGTTGACCATGGGATGATAGATACAGCCTTATCCCACTGCTGGCTAGTGGGCTGGCTGGTCTGCTGGTTGCTCTGCTGGCTGGATGATGCCCTAGATACTAGGGAGTTAGATAGAGGGTGTCTCATAGAGATCGGCCACAGCCCAGTCCACTTCCAGCCACTCTTAATGTTCTGGCTGGTTATTGCTGCTTCTCTTGCAGTCATATAACAGGCCAGAAATGCCCTTTTGCCAGCAACAGTTGAATCTGTTACCCAGTCATCCATAGATCCAACCCCCTTCCGATAGGCCTGCTTTAATGGACCAAAGACTGATACATCTAGAGGCTGAAGGACAGCAGAGGAATACGGCGGTAGATATAATAGATATATCTGGTTCTGGAAGCATTGCCACATAAAGTCGATAGTTATATGGCTGTAATAGCCATCTAGGATAAGCAGCCTGGCAGCATCTGGCTGGCTGGGTATAGTCCCTAGGATAAAGACCTTCTCTAGCCATTCTAGAGCAGTCTGGTCAGTTGTCCAGCCATTATCTGATGCTGTAAAGTGCCATCTAGCATATCTAGATAGGTCAGATGGGAACCACTGGGTCTGGACTGACTTACCCTTATAGATAACTAACGGGCATAGAGATCTCCCATCAGCAGATACACACTCAATAAGAGATATCCATGCCCTAGATCCAGGCTGTTTTTTCTAGACATATCGCGATGCTGCAGAGCCCAGCACTAGCCCATTAACCCCCTTCCCCTCCATAATGCCCGTCTCATCCATGTTCCATCGGTTAGATAGATGGATACCCTGGATAACAGGGATGCTATCCAGACGATGGAAGAATTCCTGGATAACCTCAGCAGAATGGGCTTTCCATCGCCTGGCATCCATTGCTCTAGATCGGAAGGTTGAGATAGATGGATTTCGCCGTAGGAATCGGCTCATCCACTTCCTCCCTAGGGGTTGAGAGGGATCGCCTGTCATACGCTCAGCCAGCCCTTTCACTTGCTGATGGGTAAGGGCACTGCCTAGGGCAGCTTGGGTAGATATATATCCAGCCAGATTAGCCTCCTGGACCTGGGATAACCGCTGATAATCAACCCACGCAGTATCTCTGCTTTGCCTGCCGTGAAACCTATGCCGAAGTGATGGGTAGGGAATACCCCAGTTGCGAGCTGCCTGGCGAATAGGGCAGCCAGCAGCCACATCTTCAAGGGCCTGTTGGAGCTCAAACTCAGTGTATTGCTTCATAGTGTGATAAAGAAGGTATCCTGAAAAAATGGTGTTGTTTAGTGATAAATAGCAATTGTTGTGATAGTTTGAAAAAGGTGATGTTCTTCAGGATGCGGCATTTTCGGATGGTTCGGATGTGGGGATGGTTCGTAAGTGGGGTGGGTGGGTTACGTGTCGGCCAGATCAGCCATGAGGGACAGCGTGGCGGGATGCTCTGCCACGAGATCACGCTTCCTTGCGTCCAACACTTCAGGTTGAAGCCTCTCAGCATCTTCATGGCGGCCCAGTCCATTGAGAGCTGCAGCCAAGATCGCCTTGGCCGTCAACGTATAGTCGTGAGTTGGACCAAGCTCTTCATCCATTACGGGCACGGTTAAGGATAAGATTTGATACCCCTTCTCATACTCCTCTTGCTGGACATAAATCGCGGCCAGGGAGACTGCAGAAGCAAGCGTGTCGCGGTGCTGCAGTCCGAGAACCCGCTGACGTGCACTCATTGCCTCAGCAAAAAGTGCCTTGGCCTTGTCGTATCGGGTGTGCTCGCCAAGCATTGTTGCCAAATCGTGTTTCGCGGCGAGCAGGGCCGGATCGTCCGCCTCGAGAACCATTGTTCTGGCTT
Organism: Colletotrichum liriopes; assembly: GCA_022179045.1. Classification (NCBI taxonomy): domain Eukaryota; kingdom Fungi; phylum Ascomycota; class Sordariomycetes; order Glomerellales; family Glomerellaceae; genus Colletotrichum; species Colletotrichum liriopes. The sequence continues at coordinate 22,864 of BPPX01000066.1, forward strand.
CCAACACCTGCTTCGCTTGACATACGGCTTCTTCGTATCGACCTTGGTGCTTGTATACCGAGGCCAGGACAGCCATGAAGTCCAGTCTTCGCGTATCGGCCTGATCCGGCATCTTTCCAAGTTCCTCCAGACAAAGGCGCTCGGCATCGTCGTACTTTGCCTGGTTTTGATAAACTGCGGCGAGATTGCGCGATACGTCTAGTGTGGTCTTGTGGAGGTGTCCAAAATACCGCCGTCTCATCTCCAGCACCGTTATGTAAAGTGCTTCGGCGGTTTTCCAATTGCCACCGCTTCCCCATTCAGCGGCGACGTTGGCGCACTCCGTGAGTGTAGGGTCGGATAAACCCGTCATTGTGTCCAGGATAGCCGGCATCGGGTCCGATGGAAGTTATGGGAGGGATGCTGAAGGGTCAGGTTGTTCGGTTGATTTGTGGTCGAGCCCTGTATTGGATGATGCTGTCGGAACTTTTGACGGGTTTAGGATGGAAAAGGGGTCGTTGGTTACGATGATTTACCTGGTAGGGGTCAGCCAGTGGTGTTTAACCCACCCACCCCACTTACGAACCATCCCCACATCCGAACCATCCGAAAATGCCGCATCCTGAAGAACATCACCTTTTTCAAACTATCACAACAATTGCTATTTATCACTAAACAACACCATTTTTTCAGGATACCTTCTTTATCACACTATGAAGCAATACACTGAGTTTGAGCTCCAACAGGCCCTTGAAGATGTGGCTGCTGGCTGCCCTATTCGCCAGGCAGCTCGCAACTGGGGTATTCCCTACCCATCACTTCGGCATAGGTTTCACGGCAGGCAAAGCAGAGATACTGCGTGGGTTGATTATCAGCGGTTATCCCAGGTCCAGGAGGCTAATCTGGCTGGATATATATCTACCCAAGCTGCCCTAGGCAGTGCCCTTACCCATCAGCAAGTGAAAGGGCTGGCTGAGCGTATGACAGGCGATCCCTCTCAACCCCTAGGGAGGAAGTGGATGAGCCGATTCCTACGGCGAAATCCATCTATCTCAACCTTCCGATCTAGAGCAATGGATGCCAGGCGATGGAAAGCCCATTCTGCTGAGGTTATCCAGGAATTCTTCCATCGTCTGGATAGCATCCCTGTTATCCAGGGTATCCATCTATCTAACCGATGGAACATGGATGAGACGGGCATTATGGAGGGGAAGGGGGTTAATGGGCTAGTGCTGGGCTCTGCAGCATCGCGATATGTCTAGAAAAAACAGCCTGGATCTAGGGCATGGATATCTCTTATTGAGTGTGTATCTGCTGATGGGAGATCTCTATGCCCGTTAGTTATCTATAAGGGTAAGTCAGTCCAGACCCAGTGGTTCCCATCTGACCTATCTAGATATGCTAGATGGCACTTTACAGCATCAGATAATGGCTGGACAACTGACCAGACTGCTCTAGAATGGCTAGAGAAGGTCTTTATCCTAGGGACTATACCCAGCCAGCCAGATGCTGCCAGGCTGCTTATCCTAGATGGCTATTACAGCCATATAACTATCGACTTTATGTGGCAATGCTTCCAGAACCAGATATATCTATTATATCTACCGCCGTATTCCTCTGCTGTCCTTCAGCCTCTAGATGTATCAGTCTTTGGTCCATTAAAGCAGGCCTATCGGAAGGGGGTTGGATCTATGGATGACTGGGTAACAGATTCAACTGTTGCTGGCAAAAGGGCATTTCTGGCCTGTTATATGACTGCAAGAGAAGCAGCAATAACCAGCCAGAACATTAAGAGTGGCTGGAAGTGGACTGGGCTGTGGCCGATCTCTATGAGACACCCTCTATCTAACTCCCTAGTATCTAGGGCATCATCCAGCCAGCAGAGCAACCAGCAGACCAGCCAGCCCACTAGCCAGCAGTGGGATAAGGCTGTATCTATCATCCCATGGTCAACCCCTCATCGGTCTGCTGATCTACGGCATCAGTTACATCTACTCAACCAGCTGGGCAAGGATGCCCTAGATACCCATACTATCCGTCACCTATCCAGAAAGGTGCAGAAGGGCTATGACGAGCAGGCATCTAGACTGGCCCTTCTAGAGCAGCATGTCCACCATCTGCAGGGCCAGTTAGATAGTTATCATCAACGCAAGAGGAAAAGGGTCCCTACATCACCTAACAGCACTTTTGCCACTATATGGGATATCCAGAAGGCAAAAAGTCCGGCTGCTGGTGAAATAGATGATCCAGATGAATCCAGCGCATCTGAATTATCCAGCGAAGCCGAAAGTTGCATATGGGTGGGTGGGAAGTCTGGCGAAATAAGTGGTGATAGTGGTGGTGATGGTGGTGATGATGGTGGTTCGGATGTGGGGGTGGTTCGTAAGTAGGGTGGGTGGGTTATCGCTTTTCTGATATGCCGTCTGTCCTGGCCTGCACGCAACTGCCTGTAATCCCCGTCCTTTCTTGCCATAGCGCTTTATACGCGGTTTGTGTTCAATGGACTTGCGTGTACAGTCGCATTTTTCTTCATCGCAGAATTCGCACTTCTTGTCATCCGCACCTGGGATTGCTGTCGGATCGGCCGGCCATGACCACTCCTCTGGCCAGCTCGGGGGACGTGGCCAGTCTTGATACTTGTCTGGGTCGAAAATACTCTCATGGGCTGAAGGAAGTGGTTGTAGAAGCGGGAGCAAGTCGTTTTCCGGTAGTTTCTCCAAGGACCAGTTTCCTGCTTCCCAGCGGAATTCGACATCGTATGATCTGCTGTCCAAGGACCGTTGGAAGGCGTTTGCAGCCAAACAAAGTGATCTGACGTAGGGGCTGTTGAGGAGGTGTTGGAACATACGTACGTCTGCTTCTCTCAGGCTTGTGTAGATGTCGGGGCTTATGCCGAAGGGATTTCCTCCGTCGAGGAAAATGAGGCATAACAGCCCTTCGTAACCATCGCAAAGGTGTCTCCATTTGTTCCCCTGGCTGCGATACCTTTCAAGCGTTCTCTTTGAGCAACTGGCCTGCTTCAGGATCTTTTCTATGACGGCTGGGTCAGCCCTGATGCGACCATCCTTCGAATTATCAGTTTTCCGTATCCAGGCCTCTTCTACTGTGAACGAGGGAGCAGAACTGGCGAATGGCCAACCGACTGTAGATGACTGCGGCTAATTTGAAGACCTCGTAACTTGGAGGTTGTCCGCTGAAAGAAGGAATTCTGCACAGCGGGTCGACTTTTTTGATCTGCTCCTCAACCTCGACCAGCTCAGGGTTAACCGAAGACGGCATTAGAGCGCGGTTTTGTTTTTTGCCTAGCCGTAGAGGACCCGCCGCTTGTCGCAACACAGCCCTTTTCTTTGGCTGTAGCTTTTCGTTTTCTGGAATGCTGCTGACCGGCAGCCTCTCCGTTTCGTCGTCAGTTAGCGGGCAGGAGACTGCTCGAAATCCTTTGTGGGCAAGAGAGAACAGCCCGCATTTTTCACATACGGCAAGATCCTCTGGGATGACTGTTTCCCCAGGAAGCAAGAAGTTGATTGACATGGCGAAGCAATCGCTGAAGTTCGCGACCATGTGGTACTGGCCTGGGTTCGTGACGATCATGTCCCCGGGCCCAGCGCAGTGAACATTGAATTCGATGCCTGCCTCCCTGAGAGTCGTAGGGCCGATGAATAGCGAAAGGTGACGCACAAACTGCGCGCAGTTGTTCGTCCTCCAATGCTGCTTAACAAACTCCTCGAAGGGGGCAGTATAGTGCGCCGGAATGACGACCCACAACTTCAAGCCGGAACAGACCATATTGACCGACCGCAAATTGGCATCTTCTTTATACCAAGGTGTACCTGATGACAGACATCCAGCATGCCAGTAATCCGAGTTTCCACCTGGAATGGTCGTGAACCGTGAAAATTCCTCTCCCGGGTGGAGCAGCGAGATGAAGTCGGAAGCTAGCGGGGGCCCAACATAGTAGGGTATCTTTCCTTTTGGGGGAGCGTTGGCTAGCCTATCCAGAAATTTCCAGATTTCATCGGTAGAAGGCTTGGGTGGTGTCGTTGACAGTTTTGGAAACCGAAATCTCGCTGATGATGCTAGCCTCAGCCGCGAGCATCCTTCCATTGACGAGTCAGGACAATACTCAACTGCGAGCTGTTCCCGATACTCTGGTTTACGGAGTCTGTTTGCTAGGGCATCCCAATTGACTGGTTCCATGTCTTTGACCCTGATGTAGCCGTTGAATTCTTCGTCTGCCAGCATCCTTTGAATGTTAGGTATGAGTCTTGGCCCCATCTCATCAGCCGCCAGGCTGAACTTCGTCCTGGCTGGAGGCGATGAGGCTTCGACTGAAGAGTTTGTCCTTGAGGCCGTTGCAGAGGCTGCCTCGGAACCTTCGTGTGTGGGTGAAGATGGTCTTTTGAAGTTGGCCATGGGGTCTGTAAGCGGCGTCGATGTCGTGGTGTCTGTGTTACTTTCTGCTGAGCGCGGGCCGTCTTCCGCTTGTTCGCCCGGAGCGGCAGACTGAGATTGGTGATCTAGACACTGGGCCGGCGATTGAACTGCCGGGGCTAGATCGTTGGTTCGTTTATGGATGGCTAAGGAGGAGTCTGGCAGCGTTGAAGGGACAATCGCAGAGGTACCGACTGAAGAAGGTGGTGTGTGTGCTAGCTGTGCGCTCCTTGGAGATGAGCGGGAAACCTCTCTCTTGACCTCTTGTAGATCGGTAGAAATCTGAGCTAGCAAACTCTTCATCTCAGCCCTCAAGGCAGAGCTTCCCGCATGCTGCCGATGTCGAGTCCCTTCGTTGGTGGGCACCGAGACCTGCGATACGAGCTGGGTGACTCGCCTGAGCTTTGCCTCCAGGTCGGATATTTTTGACTCCAGATCCGACATTGCGCGGTTGAAAGATGAGTCTTGCGAAGTTTGCTACAAAATTTGTTGCCGAAGGACGGATAGTCGCACCCAAATAAAGATTGAGGTTCGTGTCGCCAGGAAAGCAGTCGCGTGCAGTGGGGGCCCAAAAATCTCAGATAACCATGCTGCACGTATCGACTTGGTTTCCTACGGCCCGTGCCCAAAACTCCACAAGGATTCTGTTGACAGTACAGCCTACACGGCTTACTGCTGCTTGCCGTAATTGCACTTTGGCGGTCAACGAAATGCCTGCGTCGTGTCATTCCCGCCGCAAAGAGAACTAGTCTTTTTACAGGACATCGGCAAGTGCATCTGCTGGTTTTATCAGCTTTCAGGCAGACGTCAATTGGCAGAGCAGGGACTAGCCCGTCTTTCCGTTGTACTGGACGTTCCATTCTGGTCCGTCAAATGGAGGCCTCAGCAGGAATCCAGCACGTGCCCACTCCCCTTGGCTGCCCAACGCCACGCTTCGATGTTCTCGATCTTGGTGTTCGGGTTCGATTCGGCACTTAGGCTGCCCTAGATTGTAGCAGGTCAAAAGAGAGTTAGCTGGTCCTGTCCTAGATGATTGTCACCCACCACTTGGAAAGAAGTGGATGGGCAGATTCCAGCAAGCGGATAAAACTCGTAACTACATCGATAAACAGTGTCCGATGAACGCTGTCTCTGCGAGGTCCAGAAGTAAGGTTTCGTATGCACGGGCCACAAGACCTCAGGAAGTGCCTTGTGGCCCGCGCACGCCTGACGACAACGCTGGACGTAGTGGACGAGGGGTTGATCTTATTCTTCCGCGCATTGTTACGCATCTCGTCGACATTTGACCGCTAGGAGTAGGTAAATCAATTTTTCCCCATCTAAGCTTGCTTTAAATATGTACGTCACCACTAGAATTTGGTCTTCTTGACAATTTGACTCGCCTGAGTTTCTCTTTCTTATAAGGAATCCCATTACTCGCCGCTGGCGTTTGGTTGGCTGTATTTTTCCTGTCGATTTTCTCCTCTTTCTTCTCTTTCTTCGTCTTCCTTTTCTTGACTGTGGTAGCATTGTAGCCATCGGAGTGGAGTTACGCGGTGCGGTCAAGGTACCTCCGCCTGTGTCCGATCTCTTGATGGGTTCTGCTGCGAGTAAGTGGTGTGTTTACTTAGGCCGAAGTGCTAAGTCGAAGTGGAACGAAAATGTATCGTCACACCATGATAGCAAGTCTCCCAACGAAGTAGAACCGGAGGCTAAAGCGAACACCTGTGACTCAGATGAACACATTTCGAGGCGAAGCTTCTTCTCAGGCAGCGCTGCTCGTGCCGCCAGGAAGGGTAGCAAGTGCGCAAGAGCTTCTGTACTCTCCTTCAGCTCCAGGCGGGTGTCAAGACGGTCCAGAACAGTGATCAGCTCGTTTTCTTGGAAATGTCGGAAACTGCTAGCATCAGCATGGGATCTGTCATGGTGCGGGGAAACTCACTTCCCATCTACTAGATTTACCGGCAGTAACAATAGGATCCCGCATCCATACCGGCTTACTAGGACAGCCAGCTTCTTCCCAAGGGTAAGCCAACTGTTGAATGCACTTTTGAGCGGGTTTCTCTTGGTTGCTATGGGTACACTGTGTAGTGTTGCCGCTGCTTTGTTGGGAAAGAGCTTCTTGGCAAACTGATCGACAAGCGAGAGAACGGCGCCGTTTGGGCCATAGCCTTTTACGTTCTCAGCGCTTTGATCTAGACTTTTAGCCCTTTGGTACAAATGCACCATCTGCACGTGGTGGAAGCGTTCAATAGCCGTAGAAAAGTGAACGTTTGATCCCGTCTGTGCCGATTGCTCCTTCAGAATGTTCTTCAGGATGTCCAATCGTTCTAACACGGACTTGCTGTCCAAATGGGTTTCTGGGTCGACTGACAGTACTTGCCTGTGGCCTTCGAGGATACTCATGGCTCCGTTTCTTGATGTCCTACAGCTGCTCCACAGACGCACGATTGTGCTGGGGCTAGCGATGTTTTCCATCTTTGCGATGATTGAAGAAAGGCGTTGCTCCTTGCTGTCCTTCTTATGTCTAGAAGAAGGCCCGGCGTCGACTGTTTCTAAGCTTCTCTTTCTGTTGACACGTTCGCCCGACAAAATAATATCGACATTGGTCGTCGCCGTACGAGGTACGTCGAGTGTTAGGATGGCCGAAGTGCAGTCTGTCGAAAAGCCGTTGGAGCTTCCCGATACAGAATCTCTTCCAATGGAAAGAGTTTGCGACAAATTTTCACACCGACTACTTCCGCTTGCAGCCAGTGACCCGGCTGTTGGGTCCTGCAGTACTTGCGAAGGATCAATCCCGACGTGGAGCGCAATTTCGCCGCTGTCGTCCTCTGCGGATGGTGATGATGCTGCTGCACTAGGGATGACCGGGATATCGTTCGTATACCTGGCAATCACGGTTGTGAATTGAATGCGAATTGAAGGCTCTTGATAGAGAATAGAGCGAAACGCGTCAAAGTCGCAGTCTAGACGGACACATATGTCGCGCAGCTTCCTATATGTTAGCTGATGGCTAAGCAGCCGATGTGGAGACCTCCCTACCTGCTGCAACGCGTCTCGAGCGGCGTGCATCTTGGCTAGCCGGCGTTTATGGTTTAACGCGAGTTCGCGAAGAACAGGAGAAGATGCTTCGAAAAATGCCTGGAAGGAGGCACAGTTTAGTTCTAGTTTTATTACTTACAGCCTGTCTGCGCAATATGCATGTTACAGTATACAATCCATTGCAAGAAAATCTCGAAAGAGCTAGCTTCCAGAATGTCATTGCTTGTTGTAGTTCACAGCGAGCAGATATCTGCACTTTTGGCATGGCAGCAACTTTGAGTCATACAGTTACTGTAAGCGGAAAACACATACCGTACAATTATGAGCCTGTGTTGATTCCTCTTCTGCACATACATTCAATGTTTTGAAAGCCAAGAACAGCCGTTATGTGCTCCCCAAGTCTCCAAAAAATAGCGATGGCTGCCTAATTTAGAGTAACTATGGAGCCGACGTGATGGGTGACAGTGCGATCTGCAGACAGTTGCTTGATTTCATGCACGTGACGTGTATGAGTCAAATTAGTTCTCCAAGCCATTTCGGGCTGCAAATGTACTGTCAGGCGGATATAGATGGAGAGCAGAAAAGGCGAAAATCTAGCTTCATTTGCTGCTCGCCGTATGCACAGCGGCGATGGAAGTGGATTTTTGGACCTCGGCCTTGAGAAACGTAAACTAAGAGTCGAAGTTGGGTTCTGCGGACAAAGTACACAGCGAAGCAAGGTGCTTGCTGCGTGGCTGGGGGTGGCGACTCCTAAAAGCCAAAACAGGCTCTTAGCACGTAATTGCAGCGGCGTCGGAAGTCCATTTCCGGGTGACGACTCTTCAATACAGCAACGGAAAGTCAGATGTGGATTTTGCAGGTAGAGTAAGGGGTAGAGCAAGAAAGCTCCTTATGGCATGACTGGGAGGGCCTTCCACCAGAAGCCAGAACCGGCCCCAGACTCTAGTTGCGTGGCTAAGGAGACTCTGTCCAAAAGCCGGAACAAGCGTGAGAACAGAATCCTGAAAGAACGAGATCTGGATCCAGTAGACAGGGAAGGGACACGGATTAGCAAGGAGAGTGCAGATATTTGCGAACAAGAGCCAAATCTACATCTTGCTGAGGGCAAGTGGGATAGCCACCAAGAACCTTGGTGTGTGGCTAGGAGGACGGGCCAAAACTGGCTTCCTGTAAGAGCCAGATACGGATGCTGAAGACAGGGGATCTAGGTAAGCCTTGCCCCAATCGCCAGAAGCGACCACTAACAACGTGGATGCAGCGGCATTCAATGCTAACTTCTGGATCTCGCCTCTCCAATATGTTAGATGGAGCCAGATAAAGACTACGGTTAGGGATACGTGTCTAGACAAGCAAGATCTTTACTACAGGCTTGAGACTGGCTACCCCCGAGAGTCGAAACCGGCTCCTAGAAGGAGCCTGGTAAAGGTTTTGCAAACGGGCGATGTGCTGGTGCAGGTAAGCTTCCTGTTTCTGGCTGGGGGGCCTACTCCCAAAAGCCAGAAGAGGCTCTTAGTAGCATGTAATTGCATTGGCGTCGAAAGCCGGTTTCATAGCTCCAAGCCTTGAGAATCGCAGGATGAACCGGCAGTGGATCCTGCAGACAGAGTATGTGGCCGAACAACCAGGGTCCTTGTTGTAAAGTCAAGGATACCCACCCTTGGAGCCAGAAGCGACACTTGGCACATGATTGCAAGGCGTCAGACGTCGACTTCCAAAATCGGCTGTAGGAACCAAATAGTGAAAACCGGACGCGGGTTTTGAGGACAGGATGTGGTGAAGACAGTAAAATCCTTGTTGCGGGGTCTCTTTCCCAAAAGATCCGTCACTGCGCCATCTAAGACTAGGTGGAGAGTGTTCCCCTAGAGCCGTCTTGTCGCACAGATCGCTACCATTGTTAGCCTTGCAGAGAGGCGCAGCCGTATCGACGCAGAGCATGACACAGAGGGCGATATTCATCCATAGAACCGGGCCTGTCAGCTTATAAGGTGCAGGAGAGGAGATTTCCCAACATACAGTCACAGCATAAAGCTATATGCTTAGGAAGAAGCTGAAAATAGTTTGGCTGGTACAGTAGAATGACTGGAGTCATATTAACTACACAGGTAATTCAAGCTTCTTGTGCGACTTCGATAGTGTTGGATTCACAGGTGGAAAAGGGGATACTCGAGTATCGTGGGTAGCAACGATCACCGATCGAGGTGGTGATATTGCTTGTGGTTGAGCTGTGTAGTATCTAAGTGGAAGTGAAAGTTGGGCTGGGTGGTTGAGAAGGATATCTCCAGGATCGCTGGAGAATCCGTGTGATCTCATTGGCCACCCCCGAAGTACGTCACGTGGGTATCACGTGCCGTACTTCACCCAAAGTGATCCGGATATCAACAGATAGACTTGTAAATTGAAAAGCTCTGCCCGATTCATTGATCAGGAACGTTAGGTGAAGACGGTAGCCTGTAGAATAGTATAGATTAGCATAGACCATGTCGGCATTGCCCGGCACGTCCCTTTTACTCTGGACGTTAAATACATCATCATCATCATCAAATTGAAAAGCTGTTGGAATAGATATTCACGCGCATTCGTACGACTATTCTAGACCAAGTCATGTGTACGTTAGTCAGCAGGATCCAGCCTATTCAAGCAGCTGGACCAACCAGATCTATAGTGTTAGAACCTGTGAGGCCTAACCCAGCACATTCGTTACAGCAATAGTCGCACTACGAATAACAGACTTTAAGGTCTTACACGATCATGACTAAGTCTGCCAAGGATATGCCAGTATTAGAGGATCATCCATTCATTATATAGATAGACGGATACGTCCATAGTCCTTCTTTCAATATACTCTTCAATACACCTCATTGACCCCCTACCTTCAATGCCCCAGCCAACGGACACATCTTCAAGGCAGCCGACTTGGCCAGCCTAGCGGCCCGAATCGGTGTCGAAGCCGCCGGTCTTTTGCGTACGGTCGTGACGTGGAACCAGATGTGCGACGACGGAGTCGACCGAGAATTTGGCAAAGGCCAGAGCAAGTATCATTTGTTCGTCGGGGACAGGAGCGCAAAGCGGCCTAACATGGGACCCCTTAACAAACCCCCCTACTATGCGATACAGGTGACTCCGGGAGACGCGGGTACCAAAGGTGGCCTGCTGACGGACGAACATGGGCGCGTGGAAGATGAACGTGGCGATGCTGTTGCCGGTCTGTACGCGGCGGGAAACTCATCCGCGTCGGTCATGGGTTCTACGTCGTTGGGTGCTGGAGTTACTCTTGGTCCAGCCATGACCTTCGCTCGCCTTGCGGTACTCCACATGTCCGAGAGACAGAAGGTTGAGGGCGTGTGAGGCTCTTCGTCGCCGGTTCAATGTTATAGGGAGGTATGGGGTGCATTTAAGTAGACACAACATGAGGTGCAGGTGTTTTATAATTTCCCACAGTTAATCCACATTTACACATCAAGTCAATCAACCATGCCAATCAGGGAAATATTGTAAGTGTTGAACGGACTCTCCTGTACACAAGAGAATCCCTTGTACGATCGTACTAGGATAAAGATAGGGTGAACCAAAGATACTATTTTCTGTGACTGTCTTTCCTAACTACAAACTTGCCTTCCGTACGAGCAGATATATCCGGCTCGTACGCCATGAGTCAGTTCGGACCGAGCGTCTGTAAACCTTCTGGTTGAAACACCCTGAGTGCTGAGTATCCAGTCTGTGCACTCTCGTTTTCCTGGATATCGTGCGGTCATGTGATATTGCTGTTCCAACAGTAAGCAAAGTCATCCGATGAAGTTATGGGGTTTGAAACCTTGGGCAGTATGGCACAATCCCTTATGTGCTATTCCCGTACGCCAACTTCGCTATTATCACCACACAACACCATAGATAAGATGGCAGACTTACCAGTACCTTCCACTAGCAAGTCTTTCACCAGAGCTTCAACGCCTTACCCTACATCACCCTACCGCTTGACCTGCCGTTGATATGACGTGGAACACTTGGACAACAGGCTTGGATACGGCATGCCACTAATTCAATTAAAGCACAGAAATTCACGCAAACAGCGAGACAGCAGGTTCTAAGAAACCAACAGGAGACAGAGACGTCATGGACTTGATGCAGAGAGGGTATAAACTCAGTAGTACCCATATATTCAGCTTTAGTGGCCCTTTCGGCTTGCAGCCGGGCGTTACAGATCCTCTATGTGTGTTTTTTAAGACTATAATACGGTTCCTCATCTGCTTTCGACCCTCAACGGAACACAGGGACACCAGCAGAATAACGGAATATCAAACCTCTCCATCCCCTCAATCTTATACCAACAGGTTTGATGCAAGGTATGCTCCCCACAAGGCTTCCAGATCATATTATATCCCTCAAAAAATTCTTTATCACAGTACATACACTTTTTCGTACTATCGGATAACGTTTCTTTGAGTTTGTCTGTGGCAACACAGGGGAATAGTTGCTTCGGATCGAGAGTCTTCCTGTTGATTTGGATCTCAGAAATCATGTCGATAACTGCTGAATAGACATCGGGTCCCCGTTCCTGTAGTTGCTCAAGAGCTTGTATTCGGTATTTCTCTTGGGAGTCATTCAAGGCTAGAGCGAGTGTCCCCATATCTTCTCTCGCTTTACCGAGCACGTATAGCTGGTTCATCTTCTCGATGTACATGTGGAATGATGTATATTCTCGTATGATGGAGGCCAGCTCCATCCGATCTGTCAATCTCTTGTCGTTTGTGGCCCACTCTAAATGAGACGGAGGCTGGTTAGAATGAGGCATTGTTATGTAGGATATGTGATTGAAAAACAATCTTAAGCTTACAAAGCTTGACTGACGTGATTAAAAGAAGTCTCGAGTGTAGGCCAGGATTTTATAACTTGTGTAACTCAGAAGCCGAGATTTGCTTTTATTCTCTCGTCACACAAGAGCTAATTCCGGAGGAACACAAAAAGAACACACTTATGTCACAGAGCTTGCCGGGGCAGGTTTATGTCTGCATGTGGCAGTTTGGCTCTTCATTATTATGAAGCCGTTTCTGACCCCTAAGGTGGATTTTTCAGAATTCCTGGGCCGTATTTGTTTCTGTACAAAGTTCTTTAGCACTTTGGATGTATCCTGAAAAATGACCTTTCTTGTCTTCTAGTTGTGAAAGAATTTCTGGAACTGTCTCGTCTTACGGTAATTAAAGCCCACGTACTGAGGCAATTTGCCAACTTTCATGACTTACTCTCTCCTGCCCGTTTTGTCTCATCCCTAGCCAGTTTCAAAAAGGGAACCAACAACGTCGCTCCCGTACCATAAAGTTCCGCCTGGGTGTTTGATTGGTGCGAAGCCTGTCTCGATGGCAGGATAATGTAACGGGCAACAATGCCCAAGTGCTTGGTTCTCAGTCCAGTCAAGCTTCTTGTAGCTTGCCTGTATGCTTCCCAAAGCCCCTGGTGGTGCTCATTCCCTTTGGACAAGGCAACAAGGTCGCGGAGATTGGGGAGGTCGGACAAAAGGCTAAGAAATCGACGATGAGGCCCGGGCATGTACTCTCTCATTTCGCGGAAGAAACATTTGGAAGATTCTTCGCGAAAGTCTTCGGAGGCTTTGCCTTGGATCGAGGCATGCTGCACGCCCAGAACAATATCAAGAAAGTGAAAAAGGGAGCTTTGCCCGTTGCTTCCACCTTTGAGCTGTTTCCAGCTGCCTTTTCCAGAACCCTCGTCGTAGAAAATCCCCCTTGAAAACCCTGCTGACTCCTGGCCACCCTGTAGGAAAGGTCGGATTTTGTGGAAAAACACATCAGGATTACAGCTTTCGTGTAGCTTTCCCAAGATATCGCCAAGATTGTCAATTTGAACCGCGAGGCTGTGCAAAAGTCCCACTGCAGCTGTGTAGTCCTTCTCAAGCATATGCGAAAGAGATGAAGTAGCAACGGCGATGATGCGGCCCCCTTGTGCTTCCATGGCCACCGAAACCAAATAGAACCAAGCCTCATCGTCTGTGCCGGTGAAAGTATGCTCTACTGTGAGACCGTCGAGCTGTATCTTGTCGGTTTTACTGCTTCTACAGTTCCACAAAGTCAATGCTGCATAAGTGGCAACTGGCGGTACTTCCAGAAAGTCAGATATTTCGAGGAGCGGAAGAGTGATGGTTGGAGGCAAGGCCTAGAAATAGAATTAGCTTTGGGGTCTTCGCAGCGACGACAAACAAACCTCCGCGGGCGGGTTCGAAGCCCAAATGTAGCCATGGGCTAAGAAACACAAGATGACATAGGCGCGTCTCCGTTCTGCCTTGCCGTGTAGCCCCTTCGTGTCCAGACTTGGAAGTTCATTGATTTTAGTCTGAATCTCTGCCGACTTATTCAAGCTTGGTAATTGAGATATCAATTGCTCCCAGGGTTGATATCGTGGGTCGGAAAGTTGCTCGCACGGTGGGTCAGAAGGCAGAAACCCGTGATGCCGAAACGGAAGGGTTGTTAGGGAGATTGTCGACAAAGCTTGGAGAGCCGACATTGTTTAGGCGTTTTGTTGACTTAATAGTGTAACACCGGTACGCTGTAATGCTGTCGAGAAAATCGAAGACAGTAAACATATTTGTTCAGAAGAAACAGTGTAAAAGAAATTATAAAATAATCCTAAAACTTTTTGTACGTATGTGTTATACCGTTTATTTGTAGACGGTTCTAACCACAGTATTCTATTTAGTTATAAACGGCCTGGTTCTAAGAAAGACGATGGTGTCTTTTGGAATGTGCATCACGTACTAGTCATCAGCGCGGAGTCTTTTTTGACTCTTTGATTTAGCCTCATGTCAGAAAACATCACCAGGCATAGCAAAGTTGACCCCTTCTCGTGTGGCGACGCGCCACTGGCATACTGCACTGTCGATACCGGAATTGACCTCATAGACAAAATTAGAACCGCTACCGAGGTACGTAAAGAGTCATATGTGGTACCTTGGCAACAGGCTAATAAACCCTGCTGTAAAGGCTGGAACTTGCTCTTTGCACCAGCTTGCTAGGTCGGATGAACACACGCCTTTCCAAAGAGCCAATCGTGGCTTTTATTATGGGCCCCTTCAGCTGTTTGCTAAATTTCCACTCATGTATCGACCTATGGCTTGTCGTCACGAGAATCCACAAACATCCGCAGACTTAAACTCCTCAGAGCAAAACCCCGGAAATCGATCCCAATTCAAGTGTAACGCAATTTTCTTTCCTCTTCTTCCCGCTAACCTTGTATAGTCATGGCCTAAATCTCTTCCTCTCGGAAGCACACTTCGATTTTCTTGGCCAGCCCCACACAACTCTTTCTGCAGAGATTGCCACTGTATACTGTATAACATGTGGCTGCACTTAGAGTAATGTTCGCTGCTGTTAACGCCTAAATAAGGATATCAGCAAGTGTACATACTCCAGAGAGGTGCTATTACTCGCACTGTTTTAAGCTTGTATGACTCCACATTTTGTTTGCAAACAGACAACCACAGCCATTAATAGACGTTAGAAGCAGACATCCCTTCCGGCTTCCCAAACACGGAGAACCAATGCAAAAGAGGAAGCTAGATTTACTCAATACTTTACCGCGCCTCCACCTGACCCGACAAATCGCCATGATTCATCTAGAGCCCTGAAGCTGCTCTCTAGAGCGAAGCTTGATCAAATTGCCGAATGTGATAGTGTCCGCACGATTGAACCATAATGCCAAAGAGACGCCTTTGGCGGCTCAGTTACTTTTGCCCCTTATGTATGCGGAGTGGACTGGGTAGGATCGGGTACTACTCTTGTACGCATGAGCTATGGCCTATCCTTCAACTGGGCCCAGCGAACCGTGATGATGCTCTCCTAACGACAGTTGGCGTGACAAGCACATATGACTTGAAAGTATTTCAAGTCTGTTACATTCAGAAATTACAGTGCGACACAGCGCCATGCGACACATCTAATCCGGCTAGTTTACACAAACGGATGTTTTAGTTCACTTTTTAAGTACAACGTATTGCTTTTACGTACCTCGGTGCCACAGTACGCGCGCAAGATTACAAGTCCTTTACTGCACCCCAGCGGCCTGTTGGTGCTCAATGGTGTCGGTGAGGGCAACGACGGCAATCACCAACAACGACCATCGCAGGCATGGCGGCACTACCCAAGCGTTATGGAGTTTATGGGGGGCAATACGTACCAGAAAGCTTTATGGCATTTCTGTCAGAGCTTGAGACCGCTTTCATCAGAGAAACCAGCAATCCGAACTTTTGGGAAGAGTACCGAAATCATTACGACTACACTGGCCGGCCAGGCCGTCTCCATCTCGCTGGACGATTGACGGCATACGCCAATGGCGCCAAAATTTGGTTTGCCCGAGAGGACCTGAACCATACTGGATCGTCCAAAATTGTCAACGCCTTGGGCCAAATTCTCCTCGCCAGGCGGATGGGGAAGAGAAAAATTGTGACAGAGACGGGATCAGGTGAAAATGGCGTTGCCGCAGCCGCTTTATGTGTGAAGTTCGGCCTGGAATGCGTTGTCCATGTTGGAGCAGTGAGTGTTCTTAACACAATCCTCGACTCGACAATCTATTGATCAACATGCTTAGAAAGACGTATCACGAGAATCGACAAACGTGAGGAAGATGACAATGTTGGGGGCTGAGCTTGTTATTAGCAAGACAGGAAGCCAGACTCTTCGGGACGCAATGAACGAGGCCATGCGTGCTTGTGTCGCGGATGATACATCATTTTATTTAGCCAGCACACCAGTCGGACCCTATCCAATTCCTCTTATCGTCCGAACATTCCAGTCAGTCATTGGAGCGGAAACAAAAAAGCAATCCTTAGAGAAGATAGGGCAGCTACCCGATGCGGTTGTCGCGTGTATCGGCACTGGGGTAGATGCGGTTGGGCTTTTCCCTCAGTTTCTGGAGGACACAAGAGTTAAGCTGGTGGGCGTTGAGGCTGGAGGGTGTGGCGTTCACACCTCCTTACATAGTGCTGCGTTATCAAGAGGGAGCAGGGGTGTCTTCCAGGGCGCTATGACATATGTGTTGCAAGACGATCATGGCCAGGTCAGACACAGCCATTCTATTGCTGCTGGCCTGGATCACCCTGCCGTCGGTCCTGAACTGAGTTTTTGGAAGGATTCTGGGCGCCTTGGAATTCTCACAGCAACAGCTGAGGAAGCGTTGAGTGCCTTCCGGCTAACAAGTCAACTTGAAGGGATTCTGCCATCGTTGGAGTCCGCACATGCCATCCATGGTGCTATGAAAGTGGCGAGGTCAATGGGATATTGTAACAACGTAATTGTTTGCGTCAGTGGAAGTGGCGAGAAGGACATTCACACAGTTAGCGGTTCAATCATTTAAAATTACACTTAACGGTTTGTATGTGGTGACCGTAGTCAAGTGTTCTTTAATCCATACAAGGTTAACGTTAAGTTACATATCTATTGACCGTCTATGAAGTGCAGTATGTATTTTGAGTTGTGACATTGCTTGCCAAGTCTAAGGTTCAGTCGTTTTGACAGTACCACCTTCAATCTGACATGGCGCAAAGCCGCCCACTGCAGCTGTCGAATTGCCCTTGGCATGGCACCCTCTGAAGCGTGGCTGTTGGAACTGGCCCCCATCCAAGACCGATACTCTAGTTGGCCCACGTACGGCAAACCATTCAACGTTGTCTGTCGACGAGGCCATCTTCAGAATGCCTTTGAACCAGGACGGTCACGATTTGGACGTGGCCTACGCACGATCGGGAGTGGGGCCTTTGGCTGATTATCCTACTCTTGAAGAGGTCCCGTCTTGGCTGCAGGCTACTCAAGACATTGAAGGTTGTACTATGTACAGGATGTGCATACGGGTTTGGCTCTTTTCTCTTTTTTCTTCTTCGACAAGGTTGCCTTAGGCGCAACCGGTGTGTTTGCTGAGGACCACTGCCACCAACAGCAATGCAGCTCCCCAATATTGGCTCCTCATTGCAGCCAATGTTTATTGGCTGCATGTGCAATTGGGATGCTGCGAAGGCTTAAGGCCGCAAAGGCGGTTTGTAGAGACAAACTATGATCTCGCCTTTCGTGAACTAGAACAGAAAAGCCAGTTATGGACGCTATCAACAACATTAAATATGCTAATCCCGTTCTCCAAGCACCATCTTGTCAATTGCCAATTAGCATTGAAGCATACTGAGTTCCAGATCTGAGAATGATTGTGTTTTCTGGTGTCAGATCGCTGCGTCGTTTATTTGTACTGTCTGATTTCATTCTCCTCCTCTCAGGACGTCTGGGGCGAACAGAGCATGTCAACATATCCGAAAGAGACAACCAAACTTCTGCTGATGGATTTCTATCCTCATGTGTTGACTGGGGGGCGTTATTGAATGAGAGGTACAAAGTGGCAGCTTATTGCAGATCAACCACTGGCGAATGGCGCTGGTCCGTTCTGAATCTGAACTCTTGCCTCGTCAACCGTCAAGGTGAACTCATAGCGCAGGACAAGTACGTTGCCACGATGTTGTCATGACGAATCTGACATCTTTTAGCGGTCTTTTTTTCCGCACATGTGGCCCTTGCTGGCACGATAACTCGACGGCTTCTTGGGCAAATTATGCCTGCAGTTGCGAGATATCGGCGGGAGAGGGACGACATACCGCGCATGGGATTGACCTCAGTAAAGTAAACGATTGGCTCGTTCTAGAACACAGCTAATTCTTCACAGATGACATTGTGGGGAATGACGACGGCGTTCTCTTCTGTGGCCATCAAAGAACCCATGGTGAAGTGGTGGGCGACGGGAAGATCGTTTGGTCAGGACCGGATCTTTTCATGAAAGGGACCTAGATCAAGAATCATTCACCAAACCGTCTTTGATATGCGACCTCAGACAATGAAAGAATATGTTTTATGGGCAGCTTACAACCTGTTGCAACGATGTTTTCGCTGGAAACCAATGCAATCAGCGTGCCGTGTGAGGCCTGACAGCTGCTATGGGTGATGTTGAATTTGGTCTTTATGTAAAAAGCACCGAGCAAGCGAGAGAGAAAAGATCTATGAAGCGGCGATAGATTTACATATCAGCCCAGGAAGTCCCGGAACAATTGCATATTCCAAGGAGAAGCCGATTCTGTTGGGATATCCAGATCACTTGTGGCTGATGGGTGGCTGAGATCACGTGAATGTCACGCGATCTCATGGGTCGACCAATCAGGTAACACAGACTCACCAGCCCAGCTGGTGATACCTTCTCGACCACCACCCACAACCTCACTTCTCTTCTTCATTCACAATACAACCACTTGCAGACCACTTTCCACGATATCGCGACTTTGCACTCGAAATCCGTACTTGCACGGTACCCGTGAAACCAACAATAACGGATACTTGCCGGTCCTTGAGCCTACAACTTGGACCACACAGTGTCTGCAGTGACCGAACCCTTATCGGCACTCAAGACAATCGACATCTCGACTGCTAAGAAGGCCCCGGCCCGCACGTGGTACCTGCTCAACAAGGATAGCCAGCGCATCGACGAGCCGCTGCCCAGGATAGACGTCGCAGCAGAGAAGAGTTTTACGGAACGGATGAACAAGGAGGGGAATTCTAGGTATATAGAACAACAGTAGGAGGCACTAGGCGCCGATAGAGCCTTGTAGAGCGATTACATTGGTAGCAACCAGTGTCGAAAAGGGCCGACAAACAAATAGAGATTGAGGTCAGTGAGCAAAGCGGGGAATTGGTGGACAACTGGTCAATGTTTTGCATTGGCGAAGTGGGCCGGCTCGGATTAACGTCTGGACGCTTCGGCTATTTGCCAGACCCGCTATCCGGGCATACATCGTAGCTACTAACATAAGAGCGGCTAATAACTGTGGAGGAATAAATCACTCAACGAGAACTGGGTGTGCTGTATCTCACGAGCGATACGTACAATTAAAATCAGGTTCAGCTTCCGTGTTTAAGCGTCAAGGGTGTTATAAGCCAAGTCGCTTTGGGGCTTACTCACAGTGCGTGATCGAGTGCCTAGGGTACCAGTGTCACCAAGGAGCCACTTTCGGCCCACTGAAGGCATGACTTATAGTGATGACAGGCGCCAAAAACCCAATACCCTAGGGACCCCCGTCTCTTCTCCCTTTTCAGTTCCCTCGTCTTGTTGCTACATAGTACTTACGCCAGGCCATAATCGGCTTACATCGCCACGATATGGCTCCTCGGCTGACTCGCTACCAGCATGACCAGATCCTGTACATGATACTGTGCTTGAAGGCTTCGACAACGACGCCATTCTTGAAGTTGTGCCTTGTACTGACCGATCCCTCCGTAACATAAGATCGACGTTTCGCCCGATTTGGAAAGACGACCATGCCTGTGAACCCGAACTGGCCCTGACCCTAAGATTACCCCTACAATGGCAGACATCCTTGCCCACCGCCTCGCCGAAGACACCGACATGACCTAACGTGAGATGGTTGATTTCATAAGTGAAGAATTTGATGAGGAGGTCCAGCTTGGTGCGAAAACAATGTCCTGTTGAGTTGAGGTCACTTAACGCACGGACGCTTGATGGATACAGTGTGAGGTATGTCTTCACACACAGTAAGAGAAGGGTCACGTGATGAATTACTCCGAAAATGGATTATGCCAGGACCCAACCAAACACCGTGCTAGCCCGCTTCGCAAGTGATATTGTCAGCATGCATATGCAAGAGTTCAATAACGATGTTCGAGGCGACTGTGGCTGCCACCCCGAACCGCCTTGTGAGGCGCCCCGCCGCTGTCTACGAACAGCGCTTCTGACCGCCTACTAAAGGAAGAAAGGCCGCTGAGGGGAACACGATAGTCGACCCTTTGCCGACAACTCGTTACAGCAGCACTCAACAATGGAGCCTGCTGGTTTCGCTGTTGGCGTCGACGAGCTCGCTGGTCTCTTCAGCTCCTGTGTAGAGGCCATTGACAAGGTACAATCGTATCGTTCAGTCCGGGCTGATGCAGACGTGCAAGATACCTTTTTCAATGCCGCCAAAGCCCGCTTCGAGCAGTGGGGACGAGGCGTAGGGATCGATCAAGGGAGACTGCTGGACGATCATCACCCCGCGCTGGACAACAGAGACATATCGACAGCTGTGCGCGACCTCTTGCACTTCATCATCAAATTCATCTGCGACGACAGCCAGGCATGTCCACGACGCTCGACCCGAACCGCCGGGCTGGGCGATGACTTGCTGGGATCTCACCAGTCGCGCGCTCGTCACGGCCCTTCGTCCGAGCCGAGAAGAAGCAAACAGGCATAGGCTTTCTGGGGCAAGGGGAACACACAGAGAAGGTCAATCTGTTCGAGAACCTAGTACAGGAATTGCATAGCCTTGTGCCGCCACGAACTGCACAGGGTGCGCGGCAGATACACAACCCGGGCCTTGGGCCGACAGACACTCACACGGATGTGTTAGGTAGGATTTCCAAGTATTATTGAGGCTCTTCTCTAACTGGGATAAGGGACTTCCTCAAGCAACGGGTTGTCTGCCGAGGTGCGGCAGATCCTGGCACAAATCGAAGGAGTAGTTAGAGGTGAGGCCGCGCTTGTATTTTCGAGGCCAGGACTAACGCTACCAAGCTGAGACACGACGAGAAATTCACTCGTGGCTTGGTCAACGCCTCCCGAACGACCGCTATCACGACTCACTTCAACGGAGACTGATGGGCACCTGCGACTGGATCTTCTCACGACCAACATTCACACAATGGCTCTCCCCAGAGCCAGATACAAACGCGAAGCTCCTGTGGATCAACGGGCCGCCAGGATTCGGGAAAACGATCCTCTGCGCCCGCATCGTCGAGCACCTGTCTTCTACACTCCAAACGCCTGTCGCCCACTACTTCTTCTCCTCTGACCTCGAGACCCGTGATGACCCTTTTTCGATCATACGATCATGGATCTCTCAGATTGTGTCTCATCACGATGATGCATTCGAATACGTCCGTCAAAGGTGGAAAGCGGACTCCGATCCCGTTGTGACGCGCGCCACTACCCTGGCGATCTTCGAGCGACTCCTCCACAGTGTTCCTGACTGCATCTGCGTGGCTGATGGACTGGAGGAGTGTGTCTCTTCGGACAAAGGAAATCCCTCGCTCACGGCGTTCTTTCGATCTGTTGCAGATGCCATTTCTGGAACAAACACTAGAGTCCTTCTAGTAAGCCGCGACGAACAAAGGATCCGATCTGCTGTCACAGACAACGCCCTCGACAGCGTCACTGAGTACAAGATATCGCCTGACGACTTGCGGTCAGACACGACTGCTGTTGCACAGGAGATCATCGACAGGAAGCTACCTAACAAAGGGGACGATGTGCGGTCAGCTCTCTCCAAAGCAATGGCCAATCGATGTGAAGGCCAGTTCCTCTGGCTTGCGATGCAAGAGTCCACTTTAAGAAAAGGCATGAACACCAAACAACTGCAACGGGCCATCAGTAACAGCCCGGCCGGATTCAACCATATCTGATCACGCCCGGACCCAAAACACGCAGTATGGAGAGCCGGAAGAAGCCCGTGCCTTTGCCCTCCTGCGTTGGGCAGCATTCGTAGTCCGGCCGCTTACTGTCTGCGACATTACCGACGCTGCCCTCATCGACGATTCTGAAGACCTGCCGTTGGAGGATCTCCCCGACGCCCTAGATGCCGACTACATCGAAACCAAGATTGATGGCCTTTGCAGCCCTCTCTTGATGCTTCGAGCGAGTCGCCAGGCTTAGCCGTAGGGCATCAGAAAGTGTGTTCAGTGCACTTTACTGTCCGGGAATATCTTCTTCCCAACCTTCCCCTGCCAACCTGGTTGGGGCAAAACCAACGCCTGCAAGCCTCCCACGAGATACAACAGAACACACCTGTTGCCAAGGCGTGTCTTCGCCATATCAGCTCACGAAGAACTTAGGGCGGCAACCCCCTCGATTCATAATCCTCCATTGGTACCTCGCTCCGCAACTACGCAGCCACACCCTGGCACCGACATATTGATGTAGATCTACGTAGTGACAGCATTATCGAAGCTTATCAGGTATTTTTTTCAATCTAATCAATTTAACATGGGTTTCACGGAGGACAATGATAGAGTTGGAAGCTGCAAAACATGACAACAGATTGATTAAGATCAATATGACCGGGGGCATCAAGCGCGTACATATTACAATAACTATGTACACAACACAAGCAATACTGTACTGTACAATATGGTTAACGGTGTCCATACAACCCTTTTGACAGACTATACTAACGGCTCCAACGACGGCACTGAAACTTCTTCCCACGTTGCTCGCTAGAAACAACAAGACTGCCGGCGCTGTCGCTGTTACCATCGGTCAGCACTCTCCGTTGTGTAAGTCGAGGTGACATGCCAGGTCTGCTTACATAAGAAGCGCTAATGTCCCATTTGCCCACTGCAAACCCCATTGCCATACGAAGCCGTTCCGACCACCACTATCCCCGGCAGCCTCAAAGACTGGGTTCTCTCGGAATGAGTACAGCAAGGTGTCGCACTCTCATGCAAGACAGCTTGCGACGGTGCCCATGCTTCCAGCTTTGCTGCATGTCTCTGCGAATACTAAGACTCCTTACTGCAAATTTTGTTGCCGCCTCACGTCAATGTAAGCCCGCTCCCCGCCCGGTTTCTCTAAGGATTCTCTATGCTCTTGTACGGTATCTCTTTTCTGCCTTGACATATGGAGCCTGTCTAGCGCTGATCGCTGGACCGAAGACGGCCTCCGTTTCCCACTCAGGCTCGGGAAACAAAAGTTGCGCGATGGAACCAGGTCGTCTTTAGGCGTTAGAGGATGAAGGAGACCGTGAAATAAAGGGCCTCCTTTATAAAGCGCAGAGCATGTGTATACTAACGAAGACAACCTTTCAGCTCCGGGAATAAATCGGCATACGTGATTAACAAGCTCAGGTACTACGCGGTGGGTATATTTCTCTTGCGAGTTCCCTGGCTCAGGCGTATCTGTATTTCGAGCAATGGTCAGGGACAAAAGAGAATCCGTTCCCTGATGTTCGGCTTGATTCGAGAAAACGCATAACACATGAGATTACCTTTCTAATCATATCGAAGCAGATAGCCGCGACCAGTAGTAGCACCTGCGTCTATATACACCGCCCTACATTCTTCAACTGCCAGCGGCAAGTTGTCTAGTTGATATGACGTCCAAGAACATCCAAATTATCAGGGCTGATTACCTGACCAGCATTCGTGAGGACCCAAAGACGAAAGAGATCATGTTCGACCAGCTGGAGCTCCATTTCAACCTTGCCGAGTCCGCCGTCAGCTTTCAGGAGGATAACCTCAAATCCAGGGCCACCGAAAGAATCTACAGGGCAGCAATTGAAGTCTGGGACGCCTGGGAAGTGAACTACCTCTACGAAAAAACAAACGGTTTCAGAGACCTTCGCATGAACGGGCCGCTGACCATCAAGCTCTGGTTCGGTAAAGGATACACAGGCGTCCTGCCCAACAACGTGAGAGCGGCAGACGTCAACAGGACCGATGACCTTCAGGCCTGGTGCAACAAGCTGGATCATGACGACAGCAAGGTAGACATACTAGCCCTTCCCTTAACGTCTGCCATACTAAAACGCACCTCGTATAATTAGACTGGGCGAATCATCATTATCTCTGTGCCCAAAGCCTTCAAGACATGCACCGAATGGGTCGGGTCGCTTCAGGACCATCAAATGACGCTCCTTAACAGCCTCACGCAAGAGGTCCCCAAATCGGTTGGGGAGCGCCACCAGAGCCCCGAAATCTTGGCATTCGAAATCTAAGAACAGTCAACATTGAGAATCAGTGACAGCGATACCAGTTGAACGCTGAACGGCTCTCCGACATTGATGTAGGACACAGGGAAGCTTCTTAGACATATAATATCAATTGCTTCGCTTGTGGGTGGTTTCTGGTATACCCCATAGGACATTCGCAGCAGGGGCCACAGTCTTTGTATCTCCATGGAGTAAAATACAGGCATATAAGATATTGGGAAAGTCTCGCGCGGACACTGATGAAATGCAAGACCCCAAAGAAAGACCACGGTTCAGGTCACGTGGCTATTGCAACGGAGCTTGTTGGTGTGAATGTACGACAATCAAAGTTAGCTGCTTACGTCCGCTTCGGCGCAAGAGATTGGGTTCCCTCATCTATATTCCAAACCGCAAACGGCATCTTGGGATTGCGGAGAATGAGCAGCATGTCTCCGTTGGGGTTGATTGTGTGGAAGACCCCGTCGGCCATGGCTGTTGGTACCGTACAAGTACGGATTTCGAGTGCAAAGTCACGATATAGTGGAAAGTTTTTATTCTGGGGGGTAAAATGAGCCAAAGCCATGCTTTGTGTCGGCATGGAATAACAAAAGTTTTCTCTTTGATTTTTTGAACCGGGGGGGGGGGGGGGGGGTTTAAAGTTCTTCAGAGGGTTGATGAACCGATTGCGGTGGGATGTGAGGACGGACAGCCCTACTTTCGAACAGTATTGACCGCGTGGTCCTCAATGTCGATCGGCCTTGGATGCCCTGTCCTAGGGCCGGCCGTGGGGCCGTTTGCTCCGGGTGGTACCTTGGTCGCTGATCGTCGGCAGTCTTGATCTTGGCCTTTTCGCGCATCCGGGCGGGGTACCTGCCGTGGCATGCAACGCATTTCCTGGGGGTTGTCGTATCGCTCTTCGTGGGGCGATCTCGGGTCGCATGTTCTTGCGCACAGTAGCCGCATGTTGTCGTTGACTTGCACTGGGTTCCTATGTGGCCGTATGTAGCCTAGGTGAAAAAAGCAGTTTTGGTGTAAAAGGGGTGCCCAAAAGGTGGTGCCCTAGGTTGACTTATCACCTGTCAGCCCCGTCCTGCACCGCCTCTTACGGCCAACCCGCAGGGCTTTCAGGTAGCGGCGACTGTCAGCTAATTTCGTCCAATCAACATCCGAAATCTGCGCCATGCTCTTAACGCCCTGCGTTTCGCCTAGCGCTCGCAGCACCATGAAGCTCTCCAAGGGACACATCCTCTATACCTTATCTTGCCGGGGCTGCTCGTCTCGTTAATCAAAGCGCTATATATACCCTACTTACCCTAGGTCCAAAGTTCAGTCCATGTACATCCTATAACGCACCGAAAAGTAAAATCCCTACTATCACGACCACTCCACTTGACTTACAGCCCACAAATAACCACCACTAGCTTGTCTCCACCCGAATCACAATGGGCAACTGCTTCGGAACTCCACGAAACGAACCAAGTGTGAACATCCACCAACTGTCAGCCAACTACGGAGCTTCTCAGCCCCCTACCTATTCGGTTGATCACAACCAGTCTTGTCGTATCTTGAGATCGTGGGAAGACCACGGCAGCGAGTCCCGAAACTTCAAATATGTACTTTACGTGGTTAACAACAACCTGTACAACAAGCGTCAGAAACTTGCACAACGAAGACTGCTGGAGTTCATACAACAGCTCGCAAGCATTCAAGAACTTAACGTCTCGGTTAAGTGTTTGGACTATTCCCAGACCACAAGCGATCCCGCGGTAGCAGAAGAAATGCAACTCTACCAGGAGATGCTAGCCTCTGAAGCTAACCAAGCTCTTGATTTAAGGGATAAGAGGAGGAGGAGGAATTCGGGTGCGGTTAACCTCGGAGGCAACCGACAACACACAAGCGAGCAGAAAATCAACGAGCTGGTTAAAAGGTTACGAGAAACTCAAGATCTGGACAACTCCAGTGCCAAAGACCTAATGGAGCCAGAGCTCGTTGCTGCCCTTTCGAAGTTTGCCCAGGAATGGCAGCTCGAATATTTTCTGCAGAATCAGGAGGCGATCTTCTCAGCACCCCATACCATCATGGCAAATGGGGTCTCGAAAATATGAGCAGCTTTCATCTTACAAACCCGAGTTATTGCTACAAGTTGGTCTTCCGAAGACGGAGGTTTACCAACAGTGGGTATCACTCTCGCCCCAGACAGCATCCCCGACATGACTATGACGAGCATTCAGAATTGTTTGGAGACTGCTTACTCCAACCGGCCCCGTAGGAAAGGGCTCGAAAACACTGGCCGGATGGATGGATACACGATGCAAACGATTTCCGTCGGCAGCAAGGATGGGGGGCAATGGAAAAGAATAGATGACCTCAAAAAGGGACAAGAGGACATTGCGGACCACACTCACTTAGACACAGAACGCTTTCTCAGCTTAGGACCCGGTGAGGATCTTGCTAAAAAGGTATTGCTTGGGTCGACAAATGCCAATATCGACCGGGACTACCGAGGAAAGTCGGTTATGAAATTGTACGGCGAAGGTTCGTGGGACATTACCAAACAAAATATGGATAACTGTCAATGTCAGATGGCGATGGGGAATTCCCTAGATATGACGGGTGAGAACCAGGTGGGTTCCAAAGCTGCTCGTTGATCACAGTTACTTCGCTGAATCACTTGATGGCGAGCGTGAATGCTGGCAGCCCAAACTATGGGGCGAGAACCTTTCGAATCGACTCAGCTAGCATTGCATAGTAGATAAGGTGTTTTCCTGTAGCGAACCGTACCAGTTAATAATAGTGTTACATGCCGGCGCATTTAATCCTGCTGATCACCATGGCCGCATCTTCAATTATTAGGTGATGTCCACAGATCGAACCGAATATGAATCCTGGTGAGGGGATTAGAAAGCTTAGCCTGACGTAGGACTGCCCCCTAGCGAAAAAAAGATAGGAAGATGCTCTATTATTGCAGTCCTGCCCCATGGCACTTGTTCAACCAGGAAGGGGCTGTGAAGTCGTAGAAGCTGTTAGACGAAGGTATTGTGACTGCTTATTATGAAATCCTGCGTGGAATTTTGGTTGGGCTTTGCGCGAGTGTGTTTGACCTCAGCCATACGTCATCAACGGTATAGGCTCGGGACGGTTGCTGATCAGGTCGCGGTGCAGCAGGTACTTGCTCGCCTACCAAAGTTCTCTCTCGCGCTTCTTAGGACCTACCAAACGGCACAAGGCGCCGGACACGCCTAAGTTAAAAGTCGCATCAGACGTTAAGATACTTATGCTATCGACATTGAGCTAGGGTAGGCTCATAAGGTTAGTTAGGGTGGCTTTGAGATCGTTGTAAAGACGTTTCTTACGCTTCGTAAGGCTAGGAGTGCAAGGCATCATGAAACAGGCCTGTCTACTGTCGATTTTTGACAGGCATGGACTGTGGAATGATTCAGTCGTGAATTTTGATCTGCTGTTGCGTGAAGTGGCTTGGTAAGTGCAAGCTGCGGAGCTGCCGCCAAGCCAGAACGGCCGAGGGCAGTGGATGATGACTGTCTAAGCTGCGGCCCAAGACAAAATCGGCCGGCTTGCGGCTGCAGTGAGGAGGAATGATGACACTTGACATTTCGTGGGATAGCACGCGTGGCCTCATCTTATGGAAGGCCTCCCGCACATGGGTGAAACCCTTCAGATGTGCCAAAAACAGGTGTAGTTCGCTGTATTGCCGTTGACTCCGGCGCGCCTGCGGGAGGCCCACCAGTCACCCGCCTTTTGGTGTCCACATTTGGTAAGGAATGAAACTATCCTCCCCTATCTCTTACTTCAAGACGCTGCTTCAGCAATGCCTTTGCAGGGCTTTGCATGATAGCGGTCCTGCGAAGGTACCACGATGATTAGTTGTTGAGAAAGTCAAGAGATGAAATCCCATCTGCAGCCAAGACGAATTAGAATCGTTCAACTACCACATGTAAGTGCAAATAACACCATAGCATGATATCACTGTTGCTAGTGACCCATGGTTTCTTGGAAAAATGTGTGGCAGGAGGAAACCTAGCCAACCAGAACCTCAGTTGAGTGCAGGCGATTACAATGCTAATTAGTTGAAATGCAACCGTCGCCCGCAGCTTCAAAAGGGCAACCTTTCATCTGCACCTCACATACCACTGAAAAACCTTGCATATGATCTCTCTCAGAAGCCGAGCCCATTGCCCGTTTCCCCCCCGGACGCTGGCACCACAATAGGATGGCTTTCAGATGCGGCACATGTTCGATGGCGTGGGACTTTCGTGGGTCTCGCGACCAACATGTCGCTGCCAAGGGACACATCGTCCCTGCCTTTGAATGCGATAGCTGCGGCCGGTTCTTCAAGAGACAGGAAGCCGTAGACCAGCACAAGAATGATCTCAACCACTGGGCAGACTCGGCATCAACCTCACCTTGCGAGTCCACATACGACAGCGATGGCAATTCTGATAATTCACGCCTCGCTACACAACCTGCGCAAGTTTTGCTACTCGATAAGCCCTTGAACATCTTGGATTCAATGACATCTGAGGCCGAGAATATGGTCGACACAGAGAAGGAGAACAGTGTGGATGAAATTGCCATCCATATGGAGCATCTCAGCTTTGATGCCGCCGCTCAGCAACAAGACGAGGTCCTATCCAGTCCTCTTATCACGGTTCCCCTGCTCCATGCTTCACCCCCTCCTCAATTCGGTCTCTTCGGTGGCAACATGTCACAGAGTTGCCCGCTCTCGCAGGCGTCACGCCTCTTTTACAATGTCACCTGCCCTTCTAGCGTGTTCATTTGTGGCAGCCAGGGCTCGGGCAAAAGCAACACGCTCGCGTGTCTTTTGGAGAACTGCCTCATACCAAGCAAGCTCGGAAACCTGCCACAACCTCTTGCTGGCATTGTCTTTCACTTTGACAGCTTCGCGTCAGACGGTGGCGGTCTTCCGTGCGAGGCAGCATTCCTAGCGTCTCATAACCAGGCTTCGGTCCGAGTTCTGTGCGCCCCGACGAATGTTCGCACCATTCAGGTACAACCGATCCTCCTCTCTTAGGAGAACCTTCAGGATCATGTTGCTAACTTGTGAGCGTCTTTACAGAGCATCTATAGCGGCATTCCTCAAGTCGAAATCGATCCTCTGAAGCTGAGCGACCAGGACCTCAACACCCAAAGAATGCTCGACCTCATGGCAGTCGGAGAAGGCGGCATGCCACTTTACCTCCACGTGGTGAACCGCATCCTTCGGGACATGCGATTGAAACAGCAGGAGAATGGACAAGAGTTCAGCTACGCTTCTTTCAAGGAGAAGTTAATCCAAGAGGATCTCACCACGGCACAGCGGGGCCCCTTGAGTCAGCGCCTCGACACGCTCGATAGTTTCATGGCCAAAGGCAAAACCAAGTACGGAAGAATCAATTGGGAGCCGAAGGTACGATAGAGTTGCTACTTCCCATTCTTGGTTCGATCGACTGACATGATCCGTGAGGCTGGACAACTCACTGTTGTCGACCTCTCCTGTCCTTGCGTCACGGCAGAGATGGCATGCTTGCTCTTTAACATCTGTCTCTCGCTCTTTTTAGAGCGAAAGTCGCAAATTGGCAGGGTCATTGCGTTAGACGAAGCACACAAGTACATGCAAGAATCGGACGAGAGCAAGACCCTGACCAATTCGTTGTTGAGCACGATCCGCCTGCAGCGACATCGCGGTGTTCGTGTGTTCATCTCAACTCAGGAGCCCAGCGTGTCGACCAAGCTCCTTGACCTGTGTTCGATGACAGTGGTTCATCGGTTCACTTCGCCGGATTGGCTGAGCACGCTGCGCGGCCATATCGCTGGTGTCTCATCTGTTTCGACCACTGTGCCAAAAGAGCGGGAATTCACTGAGGATGTTCATCCCGTTGTAGTTGGGGGAGGGGTTTCGGCCGGCGACCTTTTTGAGAAGATCGTAGCCCTGCAAACAGGACAAGCTCTTGTCTTCGCGCCTAGCGCGGTCATTGGACTGGTACAAAAAGAGAACGACACGATGGCCGCCGTTCAGCGACTGGCCCATCAGCTCCTCGTTGTCAAAGTCCGCTCCCGGCTGACCCAGGACGGCGGAAAGACAGTGATGAACTAGAAGAGGAAAGATATTTTTTTTAAGAGGTTGGTGATTAGGCAGATATAGCAGTGAAAAGAGGCTCAGCGTGATTGCAAAGAGAAAAGGAAAAGGCACTGACGTATTGTTTATAAAGATTAGTGAAGCGTCTGATGTACAGCTCAATCCTACTAGGTCCGGACTGACACCATTTTTGCCAAAAGCTGAAAACCCTACACCATCACCTAGTTTTACTCCGCATTCCAATCAGTACATGACGAAACATTTGCCGTCACCACCAAAACTGTCATTTTCATCAATGTTACGATGTCTTCTAGTGACTCGGATGTCCCCGGTGTGGCGCACGGGTACAGAATATCTGTCAGGGAACCCTCGTTGATTCATTCGTCTACAGGGTGTACCGCGTACATAATGCGCGGAGTCAACAATAGACAAAGGTTGGCAACCCAGGATTGAGGATGGTCAATAGCTTCAGTTCTGGTGAGGTAGCATGCGGTCCCATGCAGTCCAGTCCGCGATAATCGGCCCACTCACGGAGTCGGAGGTAACGCGCCGTGATATAAGTGACCCTCGGGTGTCTGTCAGCGGTTTTAGCCTCAGAAAAAGCGTCGACGGGACCGGAACTGCCGAACGGACCCCGAACCAACCGCCTTGCAACAATCCTGGACAAGGCCGCCCGGCCGATCAGGGTGGCACTGCACGTGTGGGCACCACAGCACCGCAGGCAATTTCGGCGCCGATAGGCGTGTCGCGTCACTTGGAAACATGCAGCCGGTGCACTTGACCACTGGGGCTTGGCGTTGGTACATTGCGTGAAGAGCCTCGCAAGTTTGGCATCCACCACTGAAGTATTTGAAGTATGGGAAGGGGGCTGGGCACGGTTCACTACATCCAAAACAAGCAGAGATGCAGAGCCGAAAAAGGCACCTCCGTGTTTGTTTGTCAAAGTGGAACCGGCTAGTGGTGGATGCGCCAAGCCGTGCAAGGGGTAAGGCAATTGACAGGCATGATAACAGCGGAGCTCAAGGCGTCAATGGGAGCAATCTCACTGGTCCACCCTGCTGGTATGCGTAATAGCCGCCTGGCAGACAATACTGTGATGCGGCTCGCTTACCGTGGAATGTGGCGGTGAGAATACTGATAGCTCTGACAAGGCAGCCGATCAGTCTGTTTCCACCGTTCGTCTTCACGCCTCACGGCGTTCGGCAGGAAAGGCAACCTCCCTATCCACTTCGTCTTCTGGATGGCATTCAGTACATGTGGCTCCGCCGATGTGCAGGGATGATTTTTTATAGAGCGTGTCATTTTCAGGACCTGGGGACGTAAACCTTGGCTGAGTAGAGATTTTAGACAGATGCGTGAGGGCCTGCGTCTTGCCCCGGAGGTCGTTAGCGCGGAGCTTAGCCAAAGCGTTGAGGAGGATCATTGATGGTGCGTTGAGGCTGCCGGTGCGAGCAATGCGACCGTCGGCCTCAGTCTTGCCGAAATCATACTGGATCACTCCACCGTGTTGCCCGGCCGGCTGGCTGATGACGACGTCGCCCAGCCGTATGTCGATATCGTTGTCGAGATTTGGGACGCCGCCGCCGATGCCGACGAGAAGACCGAAACGCAACGAGGGGAAGCTGGTTTTCATCTGGCTGGCCACCGTGGCTGCTTGGTTGGTGCCCATCTGGCCGGCGGGTAGACAGGCTGCCACGACATTGTGGACGCCGACGCGACCGAAGGAGTAGACGTTGGAATCAGCCGGCTGGGACGGGAGGTCGGCGAACTCCTCGTCCATCATCTCGGCGGCGGCTGCCAGCTCGATGGGCAAGGCGCAGACCCAGCCGACGGTGAAGTCGCGAACGGGAACAGACTTGGCCATATTGCGTCAGTTTTAGTGCCAGATTTTAGCGACGAAACGGTGGCGCAACGACGATTAAGAAAGAGAGCAAGTTGTGGCCGACAACGCGACGTTGAACATCTTCGGTTTGCAAAGGCCTCTGTGCCCCGGTCAAGACATGGTGCGAACGGAGTTGTGTTATCAGCCTTGGCGTGAGGGGTTATACGTGGCGTGACATTGTCGCAGCCTGGCTTGATTGGCTGCGGGTTGCTCCAGGTGTGGGACTACCACATAAATTCATTAGCGACAAGGGTGTCGCACAATAAACGGCACTGACCAAATGACAAGATTCTCAACGGTGAGAATATCCATCGTCAAATCACTGTTAGTTTGCTATGATGTGACTACCTTGGAGGCAGCGACAATGCTACAATAACGAAACCTAGTCGGCGAGTATCTTCCAATTTGCTGTATGGACGAACGTGGTGATTAGCCTGCCCAGGTACAGTACCCATTTGGGTCAACTGTTCCGGCTCATGGTGCGTTCAAGTCAGACCGAATCGTGCCAGTCGAGATTGATAGGGTGTCGTAAATGGAGAAGGGATACCGCAGAGTCTCCGTTTGTGGATGAAGAGAAAGACGAAGACCAAAGAAAGCTGTATGACATGTAACAACGCCCTTGTGCGTATTTACTAAAGGCCATTGCGACTTCTAGAGACGCCAAAGCTCGCAGTGATCAGATACTATTCCAAGGCCTGTCTGAAGGTGCGTTATACCAGGAAGGAATGCCATGAGATGAAGTCTGGTTGATTTTGTTCCGACACTGGTATTACAGACCGTCAGCATCGTCACCAACGTTGTAAACGATACAACATTGCCTGCATGAGTGTCGTGGTCTTAGTTGCGGTTTTGTACATACTCGTACAGAAGACAAGTCTTAGTTAGGAAAGATGATCACGGAATAGTTACAGGTTACTTTCAGCCAGAATCGCCGTTTATGGTCAACGCCGACAGTATAAGTATGTCGAAAGCAGTATAGCTAGGTCCTCTTAACTCCTTTTCTAACATGCTTTTATCGAATCGTCAAAATGAACGTCAGAAGTGAGCAACCTACCAATGCGGGGCCATGGACCGCAATCTTTCGCAGCAACGAGCTCGCCGACAAGCTACTATCTAGAAGGATTCGCCTGTATTTGTTTGGATGGGGCTCTTACTACGTCATGGGGTTTACTGGCAATGACAGTAAAGCCCCATATGATTGGCAAGGAGACAAAGACGATGTCTTCGGGTCACTTGAGCCACACCGCTTCTCTGTTGCTGAAATGGAGGTCCATCTCGAAAAGACCGACATAGCTGTCAATATAAGTGCCCCATTTGAGGGCATCAGTGTCTTCGATGTTCCCGATACACATTTTTCTCAATATCGGGACCATGGGACGAAGCATGGGTTGGTCTATCACTACAAGCCCAAAGTAAAGGATACCGATAAACCTTGCAAAGTGCAGGTGTCACTGGTCTCATACTTTCTCCTTGTAACAGACGATGAGAAAAGAGACGAGGAGACATTAATCATCCTGGTACGAAATGGAAAATACCGGGATCTGCGACGGTTGCGTGGAGCACCACTCGATCCTAGCGGTCTAACCCCGATCACCATCACAGCTAGCACGATATAGGAATGAATCATGGCGGTCTTCTGAGATAGTTTGAAGCGGCTGGGTCTGTCTCTTTGATTATCCTTTCGGGACTATCCTTATTTCAATTCAAGCACAATGTGCATCTCATTCCGCAGGTCCATTTGTAACGATAGTTGACGAATTGCTGCGGTCGTGTGATGTACCTGTTTGAAAGTCGATGATAATGGTGGAGGAGGAAATCATGTCATTAATGCTCGTGAAGCAACACAAGAACTTCGTTTACAATAACTAGTCAGGTCCACAACTGCCTTAGCCTGGATAGTTTTCTTTCCACTGTGAATGTCCTCAGCCATTTACCCAGTCCTGCAAATTGTCATTATGTGGCCTGTCAGCTTGAGAATCCACAAATGTTAGCAGCAATGGAACCCCGAAGTAAAAAGCCGGAACCCACGATCCTGCATTTTCTCGTTGTTTTAATTACGTTAATGTTGACAAGGTTGTCACTAAAAGTCTTGTCGCCAATGGCCTTGCCACAGCAATGCCGCCGACAATTCGATTATTAATGATTTGACTCATGACGACTAGATGGGAGACTGTTAAACCGCTGGCAACCGTTGACAGCCATGCTTCTGAAAAGCTGGTGGCAGAATGCTCCGGCCATTTGCCGTTGACAGAAATGTAATTAACAGGCCATCAGCAGAGCCGTGCATGGCAGAGATGATAGTACGGGAGGTGTCACCGAAGGTGTAAGTGAATGGGGTGTCAGCCGAGTAACACTAGGCTCCTTGATTATTTATTCACGTCCTTTTCCACTGTACTCCACATCCAGAATGCAGTTTTGGCTGTCATGAGAAGTAAGACTTCTAGTTGTAGACCAATGAGCGCTCCGCACAACCAATTGTGCCTAGCGGCGAACCAAAGAACGAACCCACAAACGAATGCCAGGACTCCGCAGTCAGCAAGTACAACCGGCACCCAAGCCATGGAATAGTCCATCGCGGTAGGCTTTTGACCAGTATCGAACCTGAACGAGAGCATAGTAGTGGTAATGACTGTAAAAGGTGCCATTACTGCCGAAGTGGCCAAGAGGTATGCTACAAGGTGACTCAGCGCCGAAACGGGCAATCGGGTCTCGTTCATCAGTAGTAAGAGGGCACTGCCACCGAAAGTAGCTGCTAAAATGTTGAGCATCGGATAAAGTTTTCTCAAACGGTCAAGAGTCGAGTTGTCTAATCGAGATCAGCCATATACTTAACAGGGTCGTATGGCATGCGGCTTACGCTTTGTAGGTTCCGGCATGATGCTGCTGGAGACGGCGTTTCTATGCTCCCACGGTTGGTCAGCGTAGAGACTGTCGTGGCTTCGGGGCTTGCCTTTGTTGCGCGAGGAGGTAAGTTCGAAAATTTCCCGATCGCTGTAGAAATATATGATATCAATTCTGTAGATCGTGCGGTGCATGCTGTGTTCATATCGAGGCTTGCGTGGGCTTATAACGGACCATATCGGGTGTCGCTGCCGGTGCTTGCCACTGGGCTGCTTGGTAGTGGAGACCTTGTTATGGCAGATTTTAAGAGCTCTGCTCAGCGATTTTCTGATAAATACATCAAGAATAATCAAAGTACTGTTCCTCTTCTTCAACTGCTGATTGGAAGTGATCTCTTGAAGTTGTTTGGAGCAGAAACGTAAGATCGTGCAAGGCAACATATTTTATGCTACTTTTCCCTTCATACTCCAAGGGAGAGTTCAAGGCCCTTCGAGAGTAACCAAGGCCGCACACATACCATCGTCACTAGAAATTCCAGGACTACTCAGAGGTTGTGTTACGTAAAAAAGCACAACATCATCCTCTGCATTCAACGCCTTGATGTGCGCGGCCCCCGTATGACCCAGCTATGCAGCTGGCCAGAGAAATAGGTCATACATCAGAGCTTGAAGCTTCAATCTCCCTGTCTTGGATTTGGAAACACCAAAATCGAGTTGACCAACGTAAGTGGGATGGGAAAGCACGCCAGGCCCACAAGAGCAGTTGAAACAATATCCCAGATGGAGTTGCCGCAACCGATACCTCAGGACGTGGCAGGAAATGGCTCGCGATCAATGCCTGGAAGAGCGCCGGCACAGCGTCTTTCAGCGCTGGCCACATCCATCTTCACAAACATTGACCGAGGTCAAAAGATACTGGGGGAACGTCGAAGCTACCATGACACTTGACCGAGGAAGAAAAGCGTGACCAGACTGATGACAGCCTAGTTCGGGGCAAAAGGGTCGCTCATGAACGTTTCAGAACCGATCTATTGCATCTAGACATGATACGTCAATATTTGCTTATCCACATCATGGAAGCCCTGATCGAGCCGTCGTGGCATCTCCCTGCGTTGATTCTTCGTGTCATGCCATCCCTGACGGCATCGGTGATGTT
This sequence comes from Colletotrichum liriopes, assembly GCA_022179045.1. NCBI lineage: Eukaryota > Fungi > Ascomycota > Sordariomycetes > Glomerellales > Glomerellaceae > Colletotrichum > Colletotrichum liriopes. Next base: position 59,026 of record BPPX01000066.1, read on the forward strand.
GATTTAGTGTTGATTATTCCTGTCATGCCATCCCTGACAGCGATGGAGATGTAGATTTCATGTTGATTATTCGCATCCTCCCTGACAGTTTTGTTCATAGTGATTACGTGCGGATATCATGTGCTGTCATGCCATCCTTGACGGTGTTGGTCTTCTAAACTTATTGTTGATTGTTAGTGTCTGTCATCCCTAAAGTCGCTCTTCCTAGTGATTACGTGTGGATTATCATGCACTGTCACGCCATCCCTGACGGTGTTGATCTGGTTTATCAAGTCTGGATATCATATACTGTCATGCCATCCCTGGCGGTGTTGATACCTATGGATAACTAGCTTGCGTTGATTATTCGTGTCATGCTATCCCTCGCGGCGTTGTTCATAGCGGTTTGGTATTGATATCATGTACCATCACGCCGTCCTTGAAGGTGTTCATCCTCTTGATTATGTGTGGTTATCATGTATTGTCATGCCATCCCTGACGGTGTGAATGCTCTTAACTTGGTGTTGATTATTTGTGTCATGCCATCCCTGGCGGTGCTGGTCATGTCTATATGGTGTGGATAACATGCATTGTCATGCCATCCTTGATTGTGTTGGTGCTCTCGGCTATGTGTGGATATGATGCACTGTCATGCCATCCCCGCGTCGCACTGAACTTGGCACTCTCTTAGGTTTCAGTCATTCCTGTGGATTATGCCATGACAGAGTGACTGATTGGCCTTGTTGTTTGGCATACAGCAAGGCGTTTGCCATTATACTATGATAGTTGGCCTGCTATCAGCCGCACTATTCGCTGTGGCTGCGGCTCCGTTCATCTGGATGTGGCGCGGGATGAGAGAAGACTTGCATAGTGACGGCCATGCATCACTAATGAAGTCAAACAGCAAATCGTCCGCGTTCTATTATTTCTGTACTGGGTGATTAAGCTTAACAAGTGGGATCTGCTAAGGAACTATTTCAGCACTAGCGATTGACGAAAACGTGCGGACCCTGCCGCTCGTGTGCTCGTGAGCATTTATGACCTACTACGTACAGGCGTTATTTAACTGGCTAGCGTTTTCGAGAGGAACGGCAACTGCGTCTCACCTCTTCGGTCTCGTGTAAGAGTACTCCAAGCTCCGGCGGCAGTCCAAGTTTGCGTCACAAGAAAGCTCAAGACGCATACGGGGGAACCAGCAAGGGTGCGCCCATACTGATTCGCGGACAAAGGTATTGAATGGCTTCCGGAAGGAAATCGATTCGTGGGCAAAGACAATCGATTCGCTGACAAAGGAAATTGATTCGTGGTCATAGGAAATCGATTCGCTTACATAAGCCTTACCCACTGTTCCGCCGCAGGTATGACTAAAAAGTGTCAGGCCTAACCCAGCACATTCGTTACAGCAATAGTCGCACTATGCATAACAGACTTTATGGTCTTACACGATCATGACTAAGTCTGCCAAGGATATGCCAGTATTAGGGGATCGTCCATTCATTATATAGATAGACGGATACGTCCATAGTCCTTCTTTCAGCATACTCTTCAATACACCTCATTGACCCCCTACCTTTCTATGGGCCTGTCAGCTGCTGCCCAACAAAAAGCAACAGGGATCACCGGAGCCAAGTATGTTCGAAGCACGAACGCAATCCTTGGTTGTTTACCCCTTGTTCCGCAATACGATGTAAATATTTCCCGTTATGTAAATGCAGGAAAATGAGTTGTCCGGGAAACCCCTTTTTGCAAGCCATCAGCCTCTGCACTGATGGACTTGAGAAGAGTCTCGACTGGGACGATGTGGGTTGGAAAGATTCGTTCCCGCTGCACACGTGCAGAGTTTAGTGTTACATAACGTCACGCACGCCTTGACCAAACCACAACTGATGCCCCGCCCTCTGAAACCCGTTCCTTACCTTGTTTGCCCTTGTGGCAGGCGGAAGACCATAAGTCGCTCGAACAATTTGGAACACCTGAAAAGGCCCCACGGATAATGTGCTACCCCGCCGGCACACGCGGCTTACGCGGGCGCGTCATCCGCGTCTGCTGCACAGAGCGCAACGCCGACGGCAAGTGGAAGGCCACAGAGGCTACCGACGGCGGATACCGGTACTACAATCTCACAGAGGACACCGTCCTGTCTTTTGCCCTCTCTGTATACGAGGCCTTGCGTACAGCGGACCGGTGGGCGACGCAATTCCGCTCGCTTGATGTCGGGTGCCGGCTAGACATCTCCGCCAAGGAGCCCGGAGGCCCGCTTTTCGTCAACGAGGTTACACGGTGGTACCGCGCCGACTACTTCTCCGATTACTGTACAGGGGAACCGCATACCCTTCTTTGCAGCGCCTACGCCGATGCCTGGGTTCGGTATGCGGGGCCGTGTTACGTCGGATAGGGCTTTCGCCGGGCCTGGCTGAGCACTGGGTCACGGAGTTGTGAGTTGGTTAAGCCGAGAACGACCAAGAGATTCGATACAGCGGAGGTCACTTGCGCTGAACTGCTTTATTGTCTCGTACACTTGAGGTTTTTGGAGAGGCTGGGTAAGATTATTGAAGCGACTGTACATTAGCTAGGGCTAACACTGCCATTTTTGCTCGACTCCCAATCCTCAACGGTTTGGCCTACATCTTGGGTCGGCCAAGGACTTGCTGTGTCTGACAAGCTTGGTTCGCGCTCGTATAGGTGGGAAGCCCGCTGAGAAAGTCTTCCCAGCGGATTCGGTCTGCGATAGGTGCGGTGACGTACTTCTTTGCATGCGTCTTTTTTATCAACTGAGGCAGCAATGGGAGGAGCCTACTGAACGCCCTTTCCTCCTCGTCCCAGATCGTCTCTCTATCTCGACCGCAATGTTCGATAAACCAGCTGGGATCGTCTTTGATGCAGGTCTTTTCGAAGACATCCAAGACCTCCAAGGCGACAGTACCTGAACTCCTGGCCGCTTCGAATGCCATTCGTTGTCCGATAGACTCGACAAGCGGGCTGCAAAGGGGAAGTATTCGAAAGTTGAACTCGGCGCCTCTGTGACCGCCTGAAATAGATGCGATATTTTGTACAGCCTCTTCAAACACGCCGGATTCTAGTCGAGCTAGATCGTGAAATCGGTCTGTGGGAGAAGGCAAGCGGTACTTTCGTCCCAGTAATTCTGATGCAAGGCCTAACACAGATGAAGTTATTATACGTGTCTCCCAGTTTTGAACTTTCGGTTCCAAGGACACCTACGTATGCTCAGAACAAGGGTATCACCTTCGGCGATGGAGTTTCCTTGAAACATCAAAGCAAGTTCGCTGAACTGATTGTAGGAGAAAAGCCCTTGCCAGCCGCATCGCTCGCTCAGCTCCTTGAGCAAACAAGAGCTGCGCACGACCATGGTCTTGAACACCGTCGCGAGGCCCATGCGTACGTTGGTATCGTGAACCGGCTTCATGAACTCGCTCACAGTCCATCTTGCAAAAACATCGAGGACCTCGCCGTAGACCAGGGTTTCAAAACAGGTCTCTGTTGCGTACTGAACGTGAAAATTGGAACTTTTCCCAACGAGTTCGAGTCGGTGATCGTACGGGCCTGGCTGTACTTGGCTGCAATATAACCACCGACCTTGATAGCAGACACGCCCATGATGGAAAGGGACAACGTGCCGACAGAAACACGCCAAATCTGCTTGAGAAATTCATCGCGGCTATTTGCGGGCTTGGACATGGAGCCCAAAAGCGCTGCGGGCGGAATCCGAACGTGATCGAAAACCGTGATGGAGTGATCCAAAGGCTTCGTTCCAGGCCGGATGGGCAAAGCACGAGACGTGATCCCAGCAACCATCCCGTCGGCGGTGTTGATGTTGACAAGGAACGGTTTCACCCCGCGGTCTTCGCCGCTGACAAAAAGACGTGCAAAAACAACTGCCAGACGCGGTATACCAGCGAGCGGAGTGGTCGGCGGCATCGCTTTTGCAGAATCGATAGACGGAGAATGGAGGTCGAAAGATCCATCGTCTAACAACGTCGCTCTCGTTTCGAGGTTCCTAGCATCCAGACCATGTCCCACCTCGGTTAGCATGAATTCGCCACAGACTTTGAAGCTGTGCAGGTCGTCGAGAATGTTTTGCAAGTCTGGGCGCCCCTCAGCGTACGAGGCAACCGTACCGATGCAGAGATTCAGATGTATCGTAGCAACGATGAAAGCCGTCATATCACGGGCCGAGATCACTGTTTGCAGGATTAGGGAACGCAGCCCCCAATGGGGGGAAATACGAATTTGCACTTACTATCGAAATGAAAGTCCCAGAACTTGGGCGATAACCGAAGGATATCGCGAGTGGTGAGTCCTAGCGAGTTCATGTCAAAATCTGTCGACTTGGAAAGGGCTATTGGCCTACCACTGGCTTCTACCAACGTTTTTGCTCGCTGGTATTGGAGCCATTGGACCCCTGAGGCAGTCCCGTCTGGGGCAAGCTTCGCCTCTTCGACGATTGTCCGTTGACTTGGATCGTTGCCGTGCGGTCGGAGCAGAAGGCGGATACCCATCGGAGGAGGTCCTCGGAAATGCCTCGCGCCATCATCCTCTGGATTAGCCTTTCTTTACACACTGAATTGTACGCTCCTTTCACGTCGAAGCAGACTAGACTGAGAACGCGCCGGCCCCGCCATGCCGTGTATACCTGCTCTTGGAGGAGCAGGAGCGCTTGCTCGGCTGACTGTTGCTTCCGCGCTCCGAAGTGATTAGTAGGTAGGAGACCGTGGCTCTCGACCGCATGCGATATCCTCTCTGCCATCACCGACTCCAGTACCTTTCCCAGTGTAGCTAACAGCCCCGAACAACCCACTCCTTCCGGGAAGCCACTCGGCCGGCCGTGGCTACGCCTTAACGACCCCGTTAGCCCTTTGCTTCGCATGGAGACCTTCCCACAGGAGTCCCTCGGCCCGGGGCAAAGCCGAGACGGTGCCGCCCCATATCCGGTACGGGCCATACGATCGCGTCATCCGAGTTTGCACCTTAAGCCGGCTGAACGGCAATCCCGTCTCTGAGCCGACCGACATGCGCCTCCGTCCTCTCGAGCCACTGTGTCGTCCCCGCAGGTCTCAAGTGCAGGGGCTACTACGACGGCGATACCACGTCTTCTTAGACGCCCCAGGTACGAACTGGGAGTGCATCAAATGTACCGGCGATACCACGTCCAACGGCCCAGGTATGAACTGGGATCACGACCACGGCGCTACGGCCCACCGGAAACCCCGGGCGCAACCCCAGGTCCAGCTTCCCGTTACCGCGACTCGTCTCCGACTCGCAGCCGACCATGTCTTGCGCACCTGTGTGCCCCTACGGCCTGCAAGTGACAGCTGATTCCTCGTGCAGTCAAGGATCAATTGTCGCTCCCGGAGCAGGTACCACAATACTCGGAAGTGCCCATGACAGACCCGTTTGACACGTCGCGCGGTAGTTGGATTTGGAACGCGGCGCACTGTCATTAGCTGCCCGCCTGGTCCAGCGGGCAAACTTGGATGGTCACTCGTCGACTCATCCCTCTGGAGGCGTAGGGCCCCTCTAGGAAGAAAAAAAAGTTGCTGCAACCCAGGGGCGTTGACTTGCACCTGAGGCAAATGACGAGCCGTGGCGTTCAGCGAGCTTGAGTGGAGGATGGGGTTGCCGTCCGAGCGCCGCTGAGATGCGCCAACAGCGTGAGGACGAACAATGGAAACATACAGATCGACTAGCAGAGCCAGCGGGATTCCCACCGCCTAGTTCCGTGACGAAGAAGCGAGCTACACCGTATTACGGATACCGCAAGGTGGTACAGCGGGATCGCTCCCATTGAGGCCTTGATCTCCACACCAATCACTCCTGCCGAATGGGAGGGCAGTGATGTGAAAGCCCCATTGGGTACCTGACCTTGCTGACCAATGGTGAGGTGGTGAGCGGATCAGAGCGCCAAAAGAACCTGAACATGGTTTAGAGCGGGTACGCAATCCGATGCATTGTGCCCGTCGCGAACCCCGCCCGCCAAGACCTAGTGCGGCTCGAGACAGGTCGCAGTCGTATCGGGCGCTATGAGCTGTCCATGCTGCATCAGTTCTTACCAGACCTTGCCAAATGTGGCAGCCAAATGTTGGATACTTGGAACGACTGGTCAACGTTTCCCAGTGGCGGAGTAGGGCACTTAGATCCCCGTTTCCCGTTCATCCAGCTGACTGAAAGGCCTGCCGAATCTGATTCGAACACTTCTCAAGCCCTCACATCCGCAGTATCTGCGGGGCAACATTTGACGAACACCATCATCCCTCAGTGTCGCGGCCCATCAATTGACATTAGATTCTCGTCCGGCCCCAACATTACTCTGCCCTTGTAACTGAGTTGCTACAAGTGGAACGAACAGCAATGTATCGACCTATCAACACTCCCGACGATGATCACTCTTTGCCAACTCACAAAATAAGGGATTTTACAGTTGGAAACAACGGCAAGCAAGTTTTTTTGACAACTGAGGGTCATGTATGTGACATTGCCCGTGTCACGTGCGGAGACAACGGTTTCCAATACTGTGGAAGCTCCAACACATCGATGGCCTTGCTCCGACAGATACTGGGCTCTGATTCTTCGAGGACACTTGGCGAACACGTAGGCCTGTTCGATGGGGCTCCCAAAGGCAAGTGTTTCTGGCAACCCTGTTGATTGAGTTGGGAAATGAGGCTCTGTATCGTGGGTTGAGACTGACGAGCGGGAGCACAACAGATGCACCCTTGATTGAGGCCACCGATGGACTTATTTCAGATGCTACCAGCGAAACAGACTTCGTGGTCGTTCGCACGCCGTCGGAATCACCGGATGACAGTACCGTGGTCGAGTGCACTTCGAATGCACAGACGCTAGATGATACGTTTCCGCCGTCTCCTACCAACACGTGCCTTCAAACATCCGACATTACAATCTCACAACAGCCAACACCAGCCGTCAAACAAGCAGTCGTCACATTGCTTCCCGAATACCCCACGAGCATTATGCGAGTCGACGCGCCCGAGTCAAGCAGATTCGATGTATCGCGCCGTTCCACCACACTCACCCTTCGTATCCCCAGAGACCAGGAAACAGAAGCCCAACCAGACAGCACTTTTCCGCTCGATATCCAAGAAGAAGAGGACTCCGACGAGGATCGCCAGATTTTCACGCCCACATCATCTCAAAATGAGGGTGACCCGCAGCCAGTTCAGCAGTACTGTGTGCAGGTCATACAAGCTACCCAACGGGGGGACCAGACCCTTGTGGACAAGCTATTGAAAAGCGGTGCCGACCCCAATGCGAGCGACAGTTTTGGATGCGCCCTCACGCATGCTATTCGAAGAGGTTACGTGGGCATCGCGATAAAGCTATTGGAAAGCGGTGCCGACCCCAATGCGAGCGACAGTTTTGGATGCGCCCTCACGCATGCTATTCGAAGAGGTTACGTGGGCATCGCGATAAAGCTATTGAAAAGCGGTGCCGACCCCAATGCGAGCGACAGTTTTGGATGCGCCCTCACGCATGCTATTCGAGGAGGTTACGTGGACATCGCGATAAAGCTATTGGAAAGCGGTGCCGACCCCAATGCGAGCGACAGTTTTGGATGCGCCCTCACGCATGCTATTCGAGGAGGTTACGTGGACATCGCGATAAAGCTATTGGAAAGCGGTGCCGACCCCAATGCGAGGGACAGTTTTGGATGCGCCCTCACGCATGCTATTCGAGGAGGTTACGTGAACATTGCGAAAGCGCTATCGGGAAGGGGTGCGAAGTAAAATAACTACTAGTTTAGTTACATCTCCGTGTATCGAAATGGGCCACGTCTTGCCCCAGTTGAACTTGTAGGCACTTCATTTTTCCTGGGACTGAGCCGTGGCAGTCGTGGCCTACGGCCGAACTTGTGTGAGCCGTAGAAACAGGCTATTCTTCCCACCAGCGATTCTCTCTTATCTGGAAAGGTAGGGTCTGTTAACACCCAACCAGGAGTGTGCTGGCCGGTGGGACTATACAACATCAAACGGGAGACCACGGGACAGGGCTCCCATCACCGAAGCTTTTGACAACTTGGTTAGATGGCTCGGTGTCTTACGTTTTTCGTATGGTATGAATGCCATAATGAAAAGTTATCGGCGAAGTATCGATGTGATGGGCTGGAAAACACCATATGCGATCCCCAAGTAGTTCTTAATTTGGAAACGCTCTCTTGCTGACGCGGTACTGCCCTGTTCATTGTGTCGATGTTGATAATCTAGAGAAGCGCAAATGCGACACAGTTTGTGAAACAATCGCCCTCGATATTCACTGTTGCGAACTTACTGTTCAGCTATTTGTAAAGTTCTTATTCTAAAAGTTTCGGCTCACAAAGTTAAATCAAGAGACTTCCGTCAATGAACATGCATTTATAGACAATTGAGACGCCATTTTAACGTCAAGAAGGATGACTGTGACGTCATGTGGCGTTTGCCTCTGATTATTGGTGCTGGATTGAACAGATGGACGTAATCCTTGTGCAGGAGCCTTGGATAGGCTACGTCGATAAGATGCAAATCAATACACACCCGGGTTTCGACTCCTATGTGCCATAGACTACTGGGATAGTAAGAGCACGAGACCTAGGGTAATGACGTATGTACGTAAAGGTACAAGGCTCAAGGTTCAACAGCAGCGGCCCGTTGCCACGAGGGACATCCTGTGGCTTACAGTCGACGGATCGACCACTATCGTCAACGTATACAGACCACCGGGAGAACCTCACAAGCAGACCACCACAAGCCTTCTTAGCTACCGACCACCCGAAAGAACCCTGGTGGCGGGGGATCTCAACGCCCGACACTACTCCTGGGAACCCGGGTCTGGCAGCCGGAATAGGGGAGACGACATAGCGGACTGGGCAGACAACCACGGCCTCTTCTGTATTGGAGAGGCGGGGGTTCCCACACAGGCGTGCGGCCATGTTCTTGACCTCACCTTCTTGAACATCCCCCTTGCAGACGCAGGGATCAGCTCGCACCGCTGACCACGAAGCTATTGTGTCAACCATACCGCTTCAGAAGCAAAGGCAACCACGGACGAGCCCAGCGCGGCCGACGTCAGTGCCAGACTCGGCTCTACCGCGGTTGAGAGACCTGGTAGCGGGGGAATCTCGACGATCCCCATTCTGCCGGACACACTAACGGCAACCGAAGCAAAGCTCTAATGTTTTGTGTTACTCGCGTTTAAGGCACCCTCCGCCTTGTGGAAGCCGGTGTTTTGAGATATCCCCCGCTGCTTGGACTTTGACACTTGGTTATAATATACTTTGTCACCTTTCCTGGATAGCTTCCGGGCTACATGACATCGATAGAGGTGTGTGGCTTGGAAGTCGGGTCGTCCCTAGGCAAGTGATGATTTGTGTATCTTGTGCACGATGTGGACTAAAGCACGCACCTGGCACTCCTGCCTACGCGACGTATCGAGAGCCTGTCCGATCGACCGTGATAGACGGTGCCTCGAATTCGCTTTCTAACGTGGACGTAGTGCCGAAAGTGATGCCACAAGTGGACTCAACCATCTGCATCTATCACTGTCTAATCAAAAACCTGGCTTTGTCCCGTGCATACCCCGTTGACCGAGCTTGAACATCCCGTCTTGCCACCTCAAGCCTGATTAAGAAGGTGTATTTGTTGGCTTGTTCAGCTTCCAGGCAAGGTTCAGTTGGCAATGCAGGGACCAGCCATGATGGCATGAGGAGTGGCACCTATCCACGGGTAACTTCGGATGGCTTCGTGCGATGAAATGGAACTAGCGTTGGCAGGCCTAATACCGAGTGGTTCCTCCATCGTACAGGCTGAACGCATGCCGCTCACTACACATCAGCGAGAAAAGGAAAACCTCGACACCACGCACTGTATGTCCCATGCAGGACGGTGGCCGCTATGCCCCAAGTGACCCACTGGCCGGCCAGTAGCATCGCCAGGGCAATGAAGGACTTGCTTTGATAAGAAAGCGCTTGCAGTGTAGCCAGCTAGTGTGGACGGCCAGCGTTTGTTTCCACGTCCAATGAAGCTGGCCTGGCTCCTGCCGAGAAACTCGAGCGTCTCCTGTTTCGCTTCTCGTGTTATCTCATTCGTCGCGGAACTCTGGAAGCGCCCGTGGCCTGCTTCTTACAACGCTAGGGTGGGGTCGCCCGAAGTCATGGCACAACGCTGCTCATCGCCGCCGTTGAACTGGTCTTCGCATGGCGCTCTTGGCCTCGCACTCTTTGGCTCAAGCATGACTACCGGAGTGGCCCCGATTCAACGCCGACATTCCGGCAGGGCGCCTTTTTTGACAAAAGGAGCCTCTCAAGGTGAAGCAAGGCCTGCGTTCTGGCTTTCACAGCAGAGCGCTCGTGCAGCATTGCGGATCATCCGATTGGATACCGATGGCTTAGGCGGGTCTGTGTACAGGGAAGCCCTGTCAGGATTGAGGGATACCATTTAATGCACAAGTGCCTTAGCCGCGGCTCTGCCGGAGAAGTAGCTTTTGATAAGTGCCCAGTACGCCCGCAAGCGAAGCGCTGGTGTATGATATACGATGTGTGTGGCCCACTGTAAGACGTCTATTGGTATTGGCTAGAGTAAGGATGTAAATGCGTCCTGCGCGATGAGTACGATGCATTTGACCTATTGATGGAACTGTTGGTCGAGACTTGACGAGTTTGAACAGGCCAGGGAGTGCCCGCCCTTTGCAGCGGAGCCGTTTATCTTGAGTGGTTCTATGCTCCAGTCTATCCTGCGTCTCGCCCATTTGAGAAAGGCGACCAAGAAGTTTCCTTCCTTGGTGTTTCCTGGCGTCGCCACCCGTCTCTGAAGCTATGGGTACGCCCGTCCGGATGACGCGAACAGGGTCCCCGTATAGGTACATCGTATTTTGACGACGAGCCTCTCTCCAAGGCACCCTTGCGGCCATGCGGATCATCCGATTGGACACGGGTAGCTGGGATGAACCGAGAAGCCCTGTCAGGATTTGACGAAACATACTTTTGATTGGCACAATCGTCGGAACGCCTGCACCGGTCACCTTCCCAGGGCTGCCAAGACGAGCGATTCCAGCCAACACAGTCCTATGCGTCTGCATGTGTCTGTTCCGTCCCGCCTTGACGCCAGACCCAGATGCCACGTTTACTGCGGTTGCAGGTAAATGCTCTTGATTCCCGTCCCAGGTACCGCGGGCCCATTTTTATGGTCACATCATGTTCCTCTGGGCCTAGTTGCCATTTGCGATGCTTCTGTTGGCCAGCTGCATTTTCCCTCTCCTTATGCAGCTGAATGTCTGTGTGCGGCAGCACGCGAAGGGTCTAATTACTGAGGAGCCCCGTCCTTGCCAATCGATATCTCTGCCTGGCCAATCCCATGAAATCCACTTCGCGCCCTGATGTGATCGCATGCTCCGCGCGAGGCAGTTGTATCGCCTGGGGCAAGTACCCTAGGTCCACTGGGTGGGTCACTATGGTATCTCTATGACTTTCGATTGAGGGCTACTAAGGCCGGTGGCCACCAACCACTCGAATTCCATGCACACGAGCGAAATCAGCACTGTGCGGCCTGTGGACAAACAGGCCACTGCGCGTTGCAGCCAATTCCCTGTGCCTTCACAATGATCAATTATCGTTTCCCTAGAGCAAAGAAAATTTTATAGTTACCCGGGGGTGTTAGTCAGCGCCACGCAAAGCTAAACACCCCCTCCTCACGGATAAGGGGTTTTTAGCGCAGCAGACTTGATGACTAAACCCCCTGGGTACAGGAGACCTCGCCAAATTCCCCTCGCGACGACCAGCTTGTTAGCAACCTACCATTTTTCGATTCCATCATACACATCGTCGACTTTGCCCGTATTCTTCCCTGAGGCACGACCACCCGCGATATTGCTGGCGACAATGGACACTCTTCCCAGATCCTATATCGAGTGGGTCGATACGCAAATGGAGAAACTGAGAATGGAGAAATGACAGAATCCGTGCATGCTTCTATGCGAGTCATGGACATAACCCATCCAAAATGGTCTGACTGTACTTAAACAGGCCAGCCTGTCATTTCCACCTGGCCCTAGCTCTGTAACAGTTATTAGGATAGCATTAGGCCCACAAGCCTGTGGTGATTCCATCCACTCTTTAGTACGAATAGACACTCTTTTCTGCTCACTCATATATGCATATTCCGCTGGCCACCCTGACAAACCGTCAAGAAACTGAGAATGGAGAAACTGAGAATGGAGAAACTGAGAATGGAGAAACTGAGAATGGAGAAACTGAGCTACGGACGGAAAACCCAACGCGACCTTCAAAGTTTGCTCAATAGAACAAGCGCTGGCCTACAAATATTGGCAAAGCTGACCGAACAGGAGCGCGCTCTGCGCGACCGGCTTGAAGAGCATGCTCGTTACTGTGCCCTCCTCGGGATTGTCATAACAGGCTTGGGATGGGAGGACAGCATCAAAAAGCTTGAAGAAAGCCTTCTCATGCAGCACATGCGACGGCAGTTCGGCCCTAATTGGGAGTCAAGACCGCAAGAGATCGCGCGTGTTACGGGTAGTGACGTTAGCCCCGGGAAGGGGCTTGTTCTCGACCGAGACACGTTCTGGGAGGCTATCGCGAAACGTGAGACGATGGTCATGGCGAGCTGGGAAGGGCTAAAGCAGGCCGACATGCCAGCTTTGCGAGGCGTTTGGGCCAGACTGAGGCCAGATGTCAGACGGAAAATGCTACGAGAGCATGTTCCCGAGCTTCCCCAGAGTCCAAATTCTGACATTTATGCTTGGGCAAAAGGCATCAAAGACCGTCGCGACCCGGCCAGTCCGTACTATTGTCCAGCGCTCAATCATGTCGACCTGTCCGAGGGCGATAACCTGCCGTTACTCCTTGAGACGCGTTCCCGGGTTCACCCCAAGGAGTTTCGCCGCTCTGATGGTCGCATGCTGCAGTTGGGGGTTTGGGCAGGGCATGTGAGCTCAGTCTCGATCAAAGGGGTGTCGCAGCTCTGTTTTGAGAGCGGACCATCTGATCCAACGGCAACACCACAAATATATGGTGAAGTTCTCCGTGAGTATACATACCAAGAATTGATCGGAAACCAAGCGGTGATATCGGACCCGAAGACCACGAACCCCAACGTGGTGTTTTGGCAGCTGGGAGCACAAGCTCAAATCTACAAGTTTCTTCACAAATGTGCGAAGATCGCGACGCAGGTAGAGACAACGTATGGGTCTTCGACTGGAAGTCAAGCCGGCGACGACGAACGGTCCTCTCTTCTTTTCCATTCCTCCCATTCGGCATACGTTTACCGTAATACCTCGAGTGTTGATTTGAAAGGTTTGCAGGACTTGGTCAGAGTATCCCTCGACGAGGCGAGAGATGATTTATGGCAGCTTCGACAAGATGTCGACGCGTGGCGCAGCCGTTTGAAGGACTTTTCTCCGCGCAACGGCTCGGCAACTACATCCCTGCTGCGCGCGCTGTTCGGCCGTATCGACGGCTTTAATACCCTATACCAGCGCTTGGAAGTTGCAAGAGAAAAGGCTCACCACACTTCACTGACTGCAGAGGACGACATGCAGCTCATGGCATCTTTGTATGGTGACTTCTTGGCCATGTTTGAAGAGAGGATGGACAGTTTCCAAGCCATTCCGCCGCCGGAGGAGGGATGTCTGAGCAAGATTGGCCATCAGCTTTTGAAATTGATCAAAGAAAATGATCCGGTCCTTCGTATGATGGGTTTTCCGGCGGTGATGAGGACCATCAACCGAGAGGCAGAGAGAAGCAGGCCCTTCCCAATAGCAGTCTCGCAAACACTGAGCGACCTGCATGTTTTGGCCGTCTGCCTTGAGGAGACAGCAAACCATTATAAGTCGGTCTCGAATTGGATGCAGTATTCTCGAGTGGTCGATTCTGTCGATGAGGAGCGGATCGGCAGATCAAGGCCTTGGTTGGAGATCCTTGACCAGGCCATCGAAGCAATGGAGGAAGGGAGCGAGTATAATGTCTACGCCCAAAAAGGACACTCGATATTCTGGAAGCGGCTGGTCCAGCAAATGGCTGGAGTATCAAAGAAAGACGATGCCCTTAGAGCCATATTCGATGAGATCCAGCAAAAGATGCCGCTGGACATAGGACAGTCTGCAGCCAAGGCCGCGCCGGCGTCGTCCTTTTCCGGCTTCTACGAGGCGCCTGACAACGTCACTGCGACCCAGTACAAACGAGCACATCGCAAAGGGAAGAAGCCCCAGGCAACTAAAACCGTGCAAACGTCCGACCCGCCGTCCCAACGGCTGCCATCCGGCGAAGCTACTCAAGAGGATTTACCCCGTATCAAACCTGATGATCCGGATTTCTGGCGTTCATTGCGAGACGGCTCCAAGGGTGTCGTCGTGTGGGATGATTTCTGTCAAGCCATGACCAACATTGGATGCAGCATGGAAGACAACGGCGGTTCGGCCGTGCGCTTCGAATGCAGGGACGACAAGGGCAATCGAGTCTTTTTGATTCAATACCATAAACCACATGGTAGAGGCGATGAGAGGACATTGAGTCTGAAACAAGCTCGAGCGTGGTGGCTCAAGAGACTCCAACGACGCATCACGCTGGACCTAGACTCTTGAACCCAATCACGAAATTGTCGGCTCGACGAACCTGAAGCTGCCAGCCAACGCCACCTCCAGTCGCAGAATGCCCTCATCATATTTTGAAATGGGCCTTGGACCTCTGCCGTGGGCCCTTTGTAAGAGTCTAGGACTAGGCCAGGCATACGATGCCGTCGTCTGCGATGGTGCCCGAAAGGGTTTGCCGAGTTTGGTCTCTGTTGGCTCCTGTAACAAGTCTTGTAAAAAGCTTTCGGTCAAGTTGGTTTTCTAGTTTCTATTCGAATTGTTTACTGCATTCGGCGGAAGGTCGCCACATGCCCGGCAGCATTGGCTCGCTGTCTAGTTCTCAAATATGACACAATCAAATTCGATCTCATACGCCATCGTGCTCTTCCTCTCACGGTGCCTCCAGCTCCTGGCAACGAACAGTTGTCGAGATCCTCCTTCCACGGACGTTGGATCAGGAACGTGAACGGGCCGATACGTTAAGGTTTTCGATGGCCGCAGATCTTGATGGACCAGAACGGACCTTTCAAGTCCATTTTTACATGTTGTTGGCCTGATTCCTATCACGCATCAGGTACACTCCTCGAGTCGCATCGAGTTGTCATATCCTGTTGTCTAGAGGAATATCTTCCTGTCGTCCTCATCAGCTCTGGTGTTTTATCTGGCTGCGGAAACAAGGCCTGCTAACTCTAGACATCTCAAAGATATTTGCTGTATCCGTGATTGGGACACTGGCCAACGTCTACATCATACCAGTTGTAATTACGCGTACGAAGTTGCCGGCACAGAGCCTACTGTACCCCAATGAAACCTTCGCCCACACTTTCGTGTGTATTTGTTCGGCGTCTGCGATGCTTGGGACGTCCTGAAAGAGGGCGAGTGCCAGGTTAGAGTTACTATGGATGGAGATGGGCTGCCCGTCACACTGATGGGAACCGAGGTGATCGTCACCAGAAACCCCTGTCTGCACCCCGGTGACTTGCAAAAGTTCAAGCTTGCTCAAAGGCGGGAGCTCTCACATCTTATCGACTGTGTTGTCTTTTCTACTAAAGGAAAACGCCCAGCTGCCGATCTCATGTCTGGGGGCGACTTGGACGGCGACACATGTGCGTTTGCTGTCTCCGAGCTTTTGTTGCTGTTTCGAGCTAATGGTACGATATACATTTAGTCTTTGTGTCTTGGGACGAGAAAATTATTCCGTCCACTGTCTCTCAGGCAGCCGAGTACCCCGGAGCTAGAGAGCCCGTTTCCTTCAAGCCCATCACTGACGACGACCGTCTCCTATACTTTGCTAAGTACACCAACGCCTCGCTCGGAAAAGTCAAGAACCTCTACCTTAGCTGGGCCAGGTCCTCGGGCCCGATGAGCCTGCAGTGCCAGGAGTTAAACCGGCTCTTCTCAACCTGCGTTGATGGCAACCGGATAAAGATCCCACCGAAGCTCGAAACGCCTCCTGAGCCCTCACCGGAGGTAGCGCCCTTTATCCTCGACCAGCTTCATGAGGCCGCAGTAGAGATGATTCGATACCGAGACCGGAACGCTGCCGCCGCAAAACTTGATTGTGATGGCTACAGTTTTGAAGCCGTAGAGATGCTTCTAAGTCGTGATGACTTTGCCATCTCCGAATACGAGCTCATGCAGCTCACTCATAGGTGGTGCCTTCGGAACGGCGTATCTCTCGAGGACTTTGTCCAATTTTTTAACTTCACACATCTTACCGCAGAGGAGAAGGCATGGACATTAAGCCAACTCCCCGTTACGCAGGGATACCCAAGCCTGGTGCGGAACGCGCTTTGCCAGTCAGACCTGTTGGAACAGTCGGAGCTGTATGATTTCAAGCTGCACTACTCATGTCTTCAGTGGAAGTGCTTCTACACCTCATCGAGGGATCGTCTTGCCGTGTTCTTCGACAAGGCCACCAAGGCGCTCGAGATTTTCCATCGCAAACTCATTGTGCTCCGGGTGGACGAGCGCTTGACGATTGCAATCTACATTCCGCAGCAGATACCGTCGTCGACAGATTGCAAGATTGGCAACAAAGCTCGGCTGTTTGCGTTTCCACATTCCAAGGGCCGGGAGACGTCGAGTCGACTGAGCCTGCCGACCAAGATGAATTACCAGGTGTACTGCGACAGTAACGTGTTCCAGCTCTTTGACGGTCGTCGGCAAAACACGTGGGTCTTCATCGGGCGCGGTGCGTCGGATGAATCTACCTATCAGAATCTCAAAGTAGAAAGTGACAGGAGACGCACGAGGCAAGCAAGTGTCGATAGTGGGGTCAATTTTGACTGCCGTGCAAGCATAGCGCTGGACAAGTTTAGCCGGGGACTGCAAACTCATGTAGGACGGGTAAACAGGAACGGCGTTCTAGGGGCGGTAGGCCAATTCCCTTTTCTTTTCGTTCTTTGGTTCTTTCGATTTCATGTTCGTTTTTGTTTTGATTACACAAAAGCTACAGCAGAGATGTGCAAACTGATTTACTCGTCTTAGGAGATATACATTATTTCCAACAGGGACGTCCACTCACTGCGGAATCTGGATCTTTGGCTCGAGTATGTTGACACGCGGGAAGAAGTGCCGCTTTTTGAGCGCAACGCGAGGGAGTATAAAAAGCCTACTGTCAGGGAGGTTGACTGGAAGACCCAGCCCGACTATATAGCCCATGTTGTCTTGCGTAAGGACTTTACAGGGCTTCTTGGCCTGGAGACCCGGGACCAGTTCGCAAAGCTGTTTTGCTGGTTGCTGGAGCGAGACGAGAAGGAATTATTACTACATTCCTTCAATTTCTTGCTCGGCAGCTTCGAAAAGGAGAGTTTTGGCGCAGTGAGATCAGACCTGGTTTTTGGAGAGATGCTCAACTTCCTAGGGCAGTGCCCATTCCTGGCAGTTGCCTTCTCCCAGGTGGAGTGGGCAGTTCTTCCAGCACAGTTGACGGATGTGCTAGATACACGTGTCGAGGATATTCTACGAGCCATGATTGTCTCTGCCAATACCGTCGACCAGATGATGCTCTCGCCTTTTATGCAGATACTGGCTAGTGCCCGTGTTCTTTCCATCTCTGTCTACGCCCGATTGGTGGAGATGATTGCCCTTACGGTTCGGTCACCTTCTCTGGCGCTTGACATACTGCTTTGCGGCCTTGAAAGGGAGAGCGCGCGATTGATACCGGAGCGGCCAGCGCTCATTCGACATTTACTCCGCAGCTTGACCGGCATTGCCATCGAACATGTGGAGGAGGCGGCAGAACAGCGCCGCGAAAGCCCAGGTCTCCTTTCATTAAGGCGCCTCCACGACACCGATGATGGATGGCCTGTGGTCCAAGCCGACTTCCGGCTTGATGCCAAGGGCGGCACGCCCAAGGCGTCAACTCACGTACGCCTAACAGCTGCATCGCCACCGTCGAACTCTCTCTCAATGACCGTGTATTCCATGGATGCCCTCGTCGTACAGTCGAGTCCGGGACGGGCTGAATTCCAATGTTTCCACTCGCCACCTCCCTATTTAGAGCATTGCTCGTGGAAAATGTGCGTCTGTGGGCCGTTCGTGACCACCAAGACCATGTTGAACGCCATCTTGGATCTAGCGCGCGGAACATACAGTGTTTGTGGCATTGCTGGGTTGATCCTTGGCATCAAAAGCTGCCAAACCATCTCTTCAGGACAAGAGGAGGAGACCGATGGACCGGAATTTGTTCCGAAGAATACGCTGAACCGGAGCCAGAATGAGGCTGTTGAGTCTGCGGCCAAGCATCCGCTGACCTGTCTCTGGGGCCCACCTGGAACAGGCAAAACACACACCATCGTGGAGATGATACGAGAGCTTCAGAGTCGGCACCGAAAGTCCCGCATCCTCGTCACAGCGCCGACACATAATGCAGTGGACAATGCAATGAGAAGGTATCTTTCAGACCGGGACGGCGGCCAAGGCCACCCCAGGATTCCCGCTATCCGTGTATCTACAGAGGCAAGAGTTGAACTTTACTCTCCAGGCACGTCTGCAACAGAATCACAAAAATACTAACTATCAATGAAATAGGTACGAAAAGTCGCCGAGGACTTGCATAAGTATACCTTTGACGCCATGGCAGGACAAGAGCTCTACGACTCACACGCTGCCGTGCGCAAGGCAAAAGGCATGATCAAGCATGCGCGGCTGGTGTTCGCGACCTGCATAGGCGCCGGGCTAGGTCTCCTACGGGGAGAAGAGTTTGATATAGTCGTCATCGATGAGGCCTCGCAACAAACCGAGCCCGCGTCTCTTGTCCCGCTTACCAAGAGATGCAGGAAGGCCGTGTTGGTTGGCGATCATGTGCAGCTGCGACCGACGGTGGGCCAGCTCGCACTATCGCTCGATTTGGACATATCGCTGTTTGAGAGGTTGTGGGGAGCCGCCGTGGGAAACAGGAGCGGGGTGAAGAAGGTGATGCTGGATACCCAGTACCGGATGCACGACGAGATGTGTCGGTTTATATCGGACGAGTTCTACGAAGGCAAGTTGCGCACCGGTATCAAGGCAGAAGAGAGAGACATGTTTCCGTCCATGTTCCCTTGGCCGGTGGTAGAGGATTCCCACTACCGTGTGGAAACCCACGATGGTCGCAAGGGATTAGAGATTCGGCGCCACCACCGCATGGTCTTTGTCGACTGCGCCACCCCGGAGGACCTGGGCCAGAAGTCAAAGTGCAACAGAGGCCAGGCTGCGCTGTGTGGCAAAGTGTGCGACCTCCTCAACAAACATGCTCCGAAATCGAAAGCATCATTGTCATCAGCCCAAGCGTCGAAACCTTCCATCGCAGTATTGACGCCCTACACCCGCCAGGCCGACCTACTCAGGCAGACGCTCTCGAGCCACAAGCTGGTTGAGGTCTGCAGCATTGATGGGTTTCAGGGGCGCGAAGCAGATATTGTCGTGTTCGTAACGGTACGGTGCAATCAGAACTGCGAGATTGGATTCCTGAAAGACATGAGGAGGCTGAATGTGGCCATGACGCGAGCGAGGATAGGGGTGATTATTATTGGGCATATGCCAACGCTCACGACGGGAACTGCGGATCAGGGAAGCACAGCCACATGGAAGAGGTTGATTGATGGAATGAAGGTTGTCAAAATCGATGTTGAAGCACACGGTGATGAATAACGATAGTAGCCAGAGGCCCATGGTCGAACATACAGGAGGTGGACAATTTGAGTTATATCAAGAAAGAATACTTAATGCCCGTTCACTTGCTATGCTTCGTACCAAATACCAATTATCTTTCTAGTGGATTGGGGCTGTGGCTAGCTCTTTACGGTTTGTTATAGATCAACTAAATGACCTGGAAGGATAAGCAGTGACCTATCCCTCTGGTTGTTGACGAACATAACCGTAATATGAATGGTGTAGACAGTAGACAAAGGGGATCAGATGAGATCATACAGTCAGCACGGGAGCCCAATACGAAGAGGAAGCTGATAGACTATTGCCTTCAAATTCCCCTTCAGGTAGTAGTCGTGAATAGCTTTCTTTTACAGCTTTGGGGCGAGAGTAACTGGCTTACGGTCAAGAGTCAACGGCAATTGAACGACAACGAGGATAGTGTACTAAAGTGGCTTACAGACTTCATTGAAGGGCTAGCAGTTTTTCCAGACTCCCAGAAGTAAGACACGACACATCAACGAAGGCTCCTAACGCAGCCCAACAACCAATAAAGTGGTCTACAGGAGAGCACAAGCTGGATGTCGGGTTTGTCAACAACCTCGAAGCTGATCAGGAGTCTCGATGCCACTGGAAGCAGATACTGGTACCAGGAGAAGTCAAGAGCAACCCATCTACTGACTCAGCGTCCAAGGCGTGGTTCGATCTAGGAAGATATGCGAGGGAAGTGCTTGCGAAGGTTACCTCCGACTCTGTGGGTGGGCCGATTACCGCGGACTGGACTGCACGGGACCGCATACCACCTCACCAGAACTGATGCTTTTGACTATCTTCAATCCTGGATTGCCAATATTTGTCTATTGTTGACTGCGCGCGCAGTACGCGGTACACCCATTAGACGAATGAATCAATGGGGGTTCCCTAACTTACCGTCCACGATGAATCTGAGTCGGATTCATTGAAAACTCCTACTCTAGGATATCATCACGGAACGCGTCGAGAAACAGGCATCCTCCCGTCCATCCACAGCCCCACCAAGAGATCTCGACGCGTTCATCCAGCTTAGCTATTGGCTGCAGTACAGTATCAGCCAACCACTTGGGTACACAGCCAACCACGAGGTATAGGCAAAATCACTTTACCTACCTACCTTACCTCTTAGTAAACGGAGTAGTACCTTGAATAAGACTGTTCTTTAGGTCGTACGCAAGATACAGAGAACAGCTGCCAGTCTTGTTTTTACAGCGTAAGGCTTACTTGGTCGTCAAGTAAGTGTATATCTATATATTTATCTACAAAGTCTTGGAGCGAATTTAGAGTCACCCTACATAAGTAGCACCTACCGTCCTACAACTAGAAACATTCCTGCATGGAGCCACGCGTCTCGACGGCCGCAGAACGGCAGCGCCTTGACGTCCTTGGTCTGTGCCTCAACGCGTCGGAACCGGCTCTCATCTGCCGACCATGTGGCTATGCCTTGGAGCCGTTTGGAGAGCGGGTGAGCCGCCATCTTGCTGAGAAGCACAACGTGCCCAAATCGGAGCGCCGTTCCAGCTGCAGCCTTGAAGACGTCTTCTGTAATGTAGACCTCGTCCCCGCACTTGTCGAGAAGCAGCGCCATGATCTTCTGGCCACTATATCCTCATTTCCAGCTGCAGCCTTGACGACGTCTTCCGTGATTTGAATCTCCTCCCTGTGATGATCAATAAGTAATGTCATAATATTCCTACTACCTTCAACGTTTTTGGCTACAAGTTTCGTCACGTTCTAATCCGTCCCAAAAGGGATAGATATTCATTCCAAATGCCAAGCCATAATTCGCCCTTTGCTATGCTATGTAGCGACTCGCTAATGTAAGTTGCGAGATACGCTAAGGTCCTTTACGCTCAGCCGTGTCCATTCTTCTAGGCTAAGGACCCCTGCCAAGTCGAATACACATATCACCAACAAAACTAATGGTATTTCTGCACTAGCACTCCGGAGTTTATACCTCTATAGTTAATTCTCAATCAATCTCATGACTCTTTTCTACTAACCTCGAAGATATGTTGTATCCCGTTCTCTAAAAAGAAAATGGCGTAACGTTTATGTTAGCGTGATCTGTTCTCCATGTTACCCTTCCTAAGCGTGGTCTGCCTAGAACATGTCGTAGTAGTCTAGAACAGGGTTTGGTACGCGGTCGTCGTGCACCCTGTCAACATTGTGAAGGCATGATTCTACTACTAGTACGTTGATAGATACTAGTTAATAGACCTTCTGAAACTCGAGGAATTCTCGGACCGATAAGTACTAGAACCGGAATACGTCTTAGGCAGAATCGTAATTAACTAGGTTACAGTACAGTTACAGCAGCTAGGCTTTCGAAATTTAGTACACGGTACTATACTTCCCTAAACACATAGTAACTAGAAAGTAGTTAGACTTAAGCTACTCCCGAGCATAGAGCAACTAACTAAGAGCGCTCTGCATCAATCGTCTATCTACCCCTACCTCAAAACCTTCGATCTAGTGTAAAATTTCTTAATAAAGGTCTTGCAGAGTCTTTAGTAGTCGTCCAAGTCTCTCTACAATTACTTCATCAGTCTACTAGTAGCAAAGTTCCTACGACTAGAGACTTACCTAACGAAACCTAATGTCGTTAGTACTCTATATTGACTATATAAAAGAAAAAACCTACATACCGTACGCATTACTTAAGAGCTCGTTAATAATCTTGCTACTTAGTTCTTCCTTTCTCATACTAGATCGTAGTAACTCTCCCGTGCTAATAAGATGCACCGTTTCGGTCTACACGAAAAGATTGATATCTCCTAAGTTACAGTCGGAAGAGAGGTGTAGGTTTAGGTAACTATCTAAGTTGTAGACAATATCTTGATCATCCTGATTCGAGACGAATATCTTAAGGAGACAAAGCGATGTCTTCAAAAGGCCTTGGAGCAGTTCCAAGAGACGACTGCAACTTGCTTCGGTACATTCGTCGAGGGCATCGATCACAGAACGTGAATGCGTCCTCTTCTCGTTTTCGGTAAACTCTAACGGCGTCTTCGAAAAGCTGCCCCCCCGCCACAGGGGTAGAGAGCTGCTGTACAATGCTTGCTACTATCCTAGAGGGATCGGAGCGTCCGGGCTCGGCTAGGTTACGAGAACAATAGAGTACACTAGGGCTGGAGATTGGCAGTTAGAGAATGCATCCTGCGCGTCCTTAACAACGATTGAGCTTTTGACACTGTTAGCTAACCATATTACGTTATCTCAGGGCTTATGGGCATACGTAAGATGGCTCATGAACCTCCCGAAACACACAGAGCAAGACTGGCTCCAAGACTAACTGCTTGTCGGGCCTGTACACTAGATAGCCCGGATGGAATCCTTTTACTAACCATGTTTCGTGGCCTCGGATGTCGATCTTTTCGGCTCTCCCGGCCTTCGCCTCATCGATGCTCGAACAAAGTTGCCGCACCAATTGATTTGCTGCCGGCCTCCGCACCTCTAGTCCGCACTCCCTGTATCCCTTGGTTCTGCATTGGCAACACAGGCTTACATCTGGCTTCAGAATCACTAACATATTTTCCGTCAAGTCGTGAAAAGCTTTGACAACCTCTTCTCTCCTTGTCTCATCCGTTGCCTGCAAGTCGTCATCGCTGAAGAAGCTGCAGATGTCAAGAATGGGGACTTGATCAATAGATAAGTGGGAGGCAGTAGCCTTGATTTGCTTTGCGACCCTATCCATCATGGAAAAGAATATTGAGACGAAATGAAATTCGGATTAGGAACCGGCTGTAGGGTTGAACTAATTAAGGGGGTATTTGGTGATGGGAATTAGTCTGTCGTGACTTGTCTGAGCCTCTGGTAACTCCTGATTTTCATCACCAGAAAACTCTTCAATAAGTTCTTTTCCAGTTGATCAAAAATAACTCTAAATGCCCTTAGCATCAAAGAAGTCTAGTACTTCCACGGACAAAAGGCTATGGTCAAGAAATTGACCAGTCATAATATTAAGGCTTAAGAAAGTTCCTCGTAATGCGATAGTCCGCTTGTCAGTCAAAACCTGAATAGCTCAAGTCTCATCCTACCAGTCATTAAAGCCCAGACCCAAAGGCCATCCACAAAACAGATAGTAACGAAACTGAAGACAAGACTACCGCCAAAAACAAGACTATGATAGGCCCAAGCCCTATCGGTCGACAAGTTTGCTGCTTGACAGACAATAGCCCACGGCAACACGTAGAGCAAATTACTCGCTAGACTCTGCCAAAGATACCATCTTGGTCGTGTTGCTAGCAAGACTGTCGCTAGCATCGTAGACATGGCGTAGAAGATATAGCACCAGTCGATGGTTCGCCACATCATTGCCGTCACGTCAGCAACCTCGTTTGAGCCGCTAAGATATCGGGCGAAAGGATGGGCACCGAAGAATGTCAGGAACAGACAGACGGGAACCTCAACGATAAGAGCCGTGACGAGGGAAACGGGAGCTGGTCGGGTGATGTTGTAGATGTCATGCTTCGTGGCCTTTGGACGGCGGGATTCAACCCCAATTGCCCCTCTCCAGCTACCCCATGCGTGACCGATAAACGCGAGGGAGGTCTGTTCGAGGGCTTGCACAGGGACCATGATAAGCCCCCATCGAATCGTGTTGAAAACGCCCCACGCTGTCGCATACGTTGATCCCATCGACACGATGTTGCTGACTAGCCAGAGATAAAGCGCATTGCGGATAGCTGACTCGATGAAGGTCAGGATGCCAGGACGTAGCAAGATTAGAAGCGCGTTGGCACTGGGCTTTGTTGCACCCCACTCCTCTCCATCATCTGCTCTATCTCTTTGGCATCGAAGAGTGTTGCTCCAGAGAAAGTACGTTAGGCCCACAAGCGCCGATGCCAGGTTGCAAGCGAGCTGGATCCCTGCTTGCATGTTGACCGTGGGCTGATGAGATCCGACATGGACCTTCGAGATGATTAAAAGATCCAAGATGATATTGACAGCAAACTTGACGGAGCTTATGATCAACGGAACATCAGGTCGGTCAAGTGCCCTTGTAGCCGACGCAACGGCCGTCTCAATTGAAGAGCTGAATGCGCTGAACGCTCCGATGCGCACGTATGTAACACTCACGTCGCGGACTTCAACAGGCAAGAAGCCATCAGCGAATGTCTTGGCACCACCCACGAATGCCAGGCTCATAATCAATCCCAAGATGGACTGGAACATAATGAGTGTATGAGTGAGCTGGAGCCGTTGTGCATGAGTGCGAGAGGCTTGGTCGCCGATGATGACCCATGCCGCTCGCGGGAGGCCTTCATTCAGAACCTCTGCAACTACGCCGATGTAAGTGTATGCGTCGGTGGTTACAACAAGTGAAGAGTCAATATTAGCGACCCACAACTTCGAGAGAGTGCTGTAGAGGGCTGGGAGAATGAAGGAAGCGAGGTTGAAGATGAGGGTGCCGGTGTAGGCTTTTCGATGAAATAATCGGTAGGCCAACGGCTGGGGGAAAGGCATGTTATCCTCGCTCTGCCGAATATCTGGAGAAGCCGGGCGAGCGGTCCCTTCAGCACCATTCTTTGGAATCATCTTGTAGCCTGCGCGAAGAGGAGCAAGGAATGATGAAGACATTGGCAAATTAGGTGCGGGAATGAGTGGTAGCAGCCTCATTATCATAAAAATATTGTCGGTCACTATCCTGCTCACATGCACACCTATCACAAGGAGATGAATAGCGTGACAAAAAAAACCCTATGCGTTCTTGTTGTACTGTACTGCACTAAATTCTAACACCCTGGTGGCAAACTCCAAGCCTTGGCTCCAGCCAGTTATCCATGAGCTACCCCGCATCAGCATACCTAGTGCCTTACGTGCTTACTCGGCGTCACGTTTGCCATAACCACCGCTAAACACCATAACCCTTGTTGTGAGAGTACTGGAAAAGAAAATCGCTTCCAGTTCCGAGAGACACCAATGGTGTCACGTGCACGGCAAACACACGAAGAATCGAGTACTGATGGAGATATTAAGTTGTTAGCTTGGCGGTATGTCTACTACTTGACAATGCAAATTTCCTTCCCATTGCTAACTACAATCACATACGATTATACCCACTGGAAAACCCAGCATCCCGTCCGCTTTCCCATAGATAAGCCAGTAAGGGGAGGCTTATCTATGGGAGACTGTGTCTGCTGACAAATTTTCTTGGGAAACGGAATAGACCTATAATTTTGTACACAGTGCCATAGCGTGAGCTTGCTAAACTGGTCTTTGTTTTTGTTGCCCTACTTACGGTGCTTTTTATGCGCTGAGAATGCCTAGGGTCTAACTACAGTTAGGCGTGTCTCTAAGGTGTGCTGCTAAGTAGCGCCGGTCTTAAATTAGGATTTAGGATTTAAGATGTTAAGCTAACCCTTTACTCGTTCAAAAAACGCAACGGCATGCCCCAATAGAGTAATTTTCGTAAAGTCGTCTAACTTATTATAATAGTATAGAATAGGGTTTCCGTTAGGTGTTCGCCTTATAAGTACCGGCGCGGTGGGGTCGCTGAGGTTTGGACGCAGGTTCCGTGCAATCTACGACCATGACGAGCAGCGTTTCTTATCGCACCTGTGCAGTCGAATGTTCTCCGACCAAATTGCAAAATGAGACGACTCCAAGTCTGGATTTGCTCTAACCGGCGCTATGCCGTAAGTAGCTTCATTGAACCAGCACGTATGGTCGATATCCGCTTTGCTTTGGGGATTTACAAACGCTTCGGATCTTGCTGAGTCAATATATAGATTCTTCTCGCTTCGGACTATACTCTTTACACAGCTTTGATAGCTCGGTACTTTTCTGCCTCACATTGGTTCAATCATGTGTTGGGCATATATTTTTTGAGTAGCCTTGACCACAAAATGGATTGGCTGTGGCCGGTTTTGGAGCTTTCAACAGACTAGACCGTTGCCACCGTGATCAAGGGCCAGACCTCCTTCGCCCGTTGGAGCTTAGGTTGTCGCGGCGTGCACATTGTCCAAGCTAGGGAAAGGTTCAATGTGCTTAGATGTGCATCGTGCTGACAACCACAGCGGAGTGGTTGGTTGGCTGATACTGCACTGCAGCTAGTAGCGTGCCGATACGACGGGGTATCTTGTGCAGATCCACACCCCAGGACGCCTGGCATCAGAGCCTTTTTATGCGGCCGTAGCAACGCGATCTAAAAGTTCTCTCCGAGTCCGTCTTCGTCACATTCTCGCATGCATCGACAACCAACGAAAACAAACGGGCGGCAAGCAGCAGTAAATTTTCTCCACACTGGCAGCTGTTCACCCTACAATCCTTCTCGCTTTCTTACTCCGCCGTCATGTCTGCGCGCACTGTTGGCTTCTTGGCCATCCTGTCTCTTGTGGCAGCATTCGCCAACCCCATCAAAAATGCCACTAAAGTCATCGAGAGAGACATCGTCATTCTCGGAGGAGGCGCTTCTGGCTCTCACATCGCAGTCAGACTCCGAGAAGACTTGAATGAGAAGAAAACGCATCTTGTGTGTTCTTTCCCAGCCCGCCCACAGGTTCGATGCCAAGATAATTAACGCTTTTCCATCTGTACAAATTTCAAGCAGGGTTCTACAAACAGGTAGCCGAGGCTCAATATCCCAATGACACATAGTCGAAGTCTGAGCTTCATTTGTACATTCCATACGATTGGGACCGGAAGCGTAGCCAAGACGACACTTGTCGAAATCAAAATAAATGGATTAATATATTCCTTCCCCCCCCCCCCCCCTTTTTTTTTAGGTGATGGAACGTGACTGCTGCTGGTTCCTGGAGACATCTGTTCCCTCGGGCTTAGGAATTCACGTTGGTACGGCACTGATAACAAGATAGGGCCAGGGTGTATTACACAATTAATGGACGTCCTTGCTCGTTTCGCACACCTTTGCAGAGTGACGCGGCGGCAACAGGCCGTATGGTATCCCTCTATGTACTTGAGGAGTGGACGCGTGGGTTTTTATGGATTCTTGGGGAGCATGGAGTCTCCTGAGGGCAAACAGCGCTTCTATCTAGGGGTGGTGTCCTGTAGGCCTTTGTATTGTGTATTATATCGCCTAGCTTGTGGGAATTGACTGCGAAGCCGGGAAGGGGGGAATTGCGGCTCACCCGGTGAGACCTTATGCAGACTGTCGTTCTGGATCCTCTGGGGCGCCCTCCCGAGCCGTCCTGACTCCCCAATTTTATGACATGCTGGCGCGCTCGAGAAGGCAGCCCGCAGGACAGCCTGAAAAATCGTGCGGATTCGCCCAAGTGTCAGTCCCCACGTAGAAATAGCCAACTTTTAAGAACATGACGACTCCTTTATCCCTCAGACGCGTTGCTTTCGTTTTCTAATGCGAGCTCTTGTCCGGGGTTTAGACTCTTCCGTGTCGTTGCGTAAGACCCGCATTGTTTCGCGACTATGGTCAGTGGTGCTGTACTATATCGACTTGTCATTTCTAGTTCTATTTAGGTTCTTTTGAGAGGTTAGGGTTCTGAAATACTCGTTCCGCTCTGCTGAGCACTGTTGTCGGACTCTGTCATCTGAAAGTGGCCCATCTTGTTGGCCGGAGCTAGATCCGGCTCTTTTATATAATCAAGTGTCATCCACCTTTAATAAGCCACTTCCACACATCTAGAATCAGTCGATATAGACGGTTCTTAGGCTTGTTTGACGTCAGCTAAGCTGCTAAAGTCTTTAACGCCAGATAGTAATATTAATACTTGTTTTTTTTTTAAATGTATTAACTACATAACTAGTTAAAGTTATCAAAGCATTAACGTCAGCCACCCACTTTCTGGCACCCCCACATTCTGGCACCCCAACAGAAACAACCATCGCAACCCATACTATTGATTTCAATCAACTATTGATCCTGCCCACCACCAACTACGATACAGTCCTCTGGCTAACTAGGGCAATTAGATACGCTGGATTCGCCTGGATTAATTACAGCTTCGCCAGCATCTATTTGAGACTGCCGGATGTCTGTGATCGTTGCAAACTTCGTATTAGGGTCCACTTTGACCTTCTTCTTCTTCCTCTTTGTCCCATCATTAACCCTCTTCTGTAGATGCTGGATTTGCTGCTGGGCGACTGCCAGCTGATAGGCCTGCTCAGAAAACCCCTTTTGGACCTTTCTGAATAGTAGACGTTGTGTGCTGACGTCTTGACTGTCAGGCCTAAGCTGACTGAATGATCTAAGCTGGGCAGATAGATCTGTAGCCTTCTTAGGCGTAGACCATACAACAGCAGATCTAATAGAATCCTATCCATCAGTATCCTGGCCAGCCTGGATACCAGCCTGACTAGTCTGGATAGTCTTTCTGACTGGCGTAGCTGGTGCCAGCAGCAGCTTGCTTATCATAGGCTTAGCTATTAATACAGGCCATAGTCCAGTCTATCTCTAGCCACTATTAACGTTCTTCTCTGTTACAGTAGCTAGACGTGCCTTCTAGTAGCAGTCTATAAAGTTCCTTTTACTAACAACAGTAGTATTATCGCATAGAAGGAGTATGCCTAGCTCCTTTCTATAGGCTGCTTTCAGCGGCCCAAAGACTGACTGATCTAGAGGCTGGAGGACGTGAGATGTATATGGCAGCAGAAACAACAGATAGATGTTGTTAATATAGCATATCCACATGAAGTCTGTTGTCTCATGACTTCCATGCCCATCCAGGATCAGCAGTCTGGCCTCTGGCTGACTAGGGGCAGTCTGAGGGATAAAGACCCTTTTCAGCCACTCAACAGCAGTCTCATCAGTCGTCCAGCCATTCTCTGTTGCTGTAAACTCCCATCCATTATAAGGGCTGAGATCTAAAGGAAACCACTGCTGCTGGACTGACTTGCCCTTATATATAACCAGCGGCAGCAGTGCCTGTCCCTCAGCTGAGATACACTCAATAATAGATACCCATGCCCTTGATCCAGGCTGCTTCTTTTGGACTGACTTTGTCTCAGATGATCCTAGCACTAGCCCATTAGATCCCTTGCCCTCAAGGATACCAGTCTCATCCATATTGTATCTGTTGGCTGGCTTAATGCTCTTGATCTGAGGGATCTCTAGATATCTGAACCAGTCCTTCAGAATGTCAGCTGAGGCTCCATTGACGCGTCTAGAATCGATTGCTCGACTTCTCTGGGTTGCGATAGATGGGTTTCTTCGTTTAAAGCCATCTATCCAGTTCTTTCCAAGTGGTTGGGTATCCCCATTAAGACGCAGGATACGCTCAGCAAATTCCCTGACCTGCTGATAGGTTGGGGCAAGTCCAAGAGCAGCCTGGATTCGCACCCATTCAGCCAGCTTATCTTCCTGGCTCTGAGATAGTCTCTGGAGGTCAGAAAATGCTTGACGTCTGGTCTGGGCCCCCTTCATGCGATTCTGAAGTGTTGATCGAGGTATCCCCCATTCCAGGGCTGCCTGCTTGATAGATTGACCAAGGACAATGGCATGCAACGCCTGATTAAGCTCATATTCAGAGTATCTGGCCATTAGACGCCAATAAAGTGATGCTGAAAAGATAGGGTTGTTTAGATAAAAATGGGAAAAGTTGTTTTGGTTGGAAGTTGGATGGGCATCATGATGGTGAGGGATTTTTGGGGTGCCAGAATGTGGGGGGTGCCAGAAAGTGGGTGGCTGACGTTACGTATTCATTAATAGTTTTGAATTTGAGGTGGAATAAACAGTTCGAGTGAATTTTTCTAGGCAAAATGACTAATTGTTAATAATAAATTATAGTCATCACCTAGTTAGTTGGAAAATATATAATATCGTTTCAGTAACGTGAATCACAAGCGAGTGAGACAGACAAGCGAGTGAGACACGAAACTGCGCCGACGAGATAAACTGCCTTCGATATCAACATCAACAACATCAATTCAATTCAAACTCCTCGGAATCCTCATCTTCAGATGTCTCTTCAAGAAACTGGCACGTTCGTGCGTTATGTCCTGGGTTACCACAGACGCCGCACCGTCGCTGACCTGTTTCGGCCCTTGGTTTGCGACCACTAGTGCGACGTCCTTCTGTGACTGTATATCTCCTGCGTCAGCTACATTAAGACTCCCTCCGTGTTGTAGGCGTGTTTTCTTAGTCCTCCGCCGTCGGCTGAGTTGGTTGTTCTCATCTCTTAGGATCTGGACCTCAGACCTAAGTAGGGCTACTTGGTGCATAATTCCTCTTGTCCCTTTGGAAAGTCGTTCAACAGCTTCGTAAATAGACGTTGGGGAGCTGCTTTGATGACGAGAGATCCGACTCTTGATGAAATTGGACTGAGAGCTTGCCTCCGTTGGGTTCTTTGGGGTCATCGAAACCCAAGGCGGAGGTGTCTCAGGGAGTGATCCAGGAGGCGTTGGAGTGTGTAGTCGGATATCCAGCTTCGATAGAACGCTTTCTGCACTCAGAGGAACTATTCCAGCTCCTCTGAAACCCCCTTGGATGTTCTTTTCGGTCATCGCCTGGCTAAACGCTTTGCAATAGGCAGGAAAGAAGTCCTCCTTTGTAATATGGGTTACACCCCGCCGCATCTTATCCTCAATTTGTCGCCCATACGCCGTCTTTAGCGGCCCAAAGCACCCAACGTCTAGCGGCTGGAGTAGATGAGATGAATGAGGTGGCATACAAAGCGTAACGATGTCGTTTGTCTTGCAGTACATCTCAAAGTCTGCAGACTGGTGACTTTCGTGCCCATCGACAATAAGAAGACGATGCTTGCCTCTTAAGCGCGACTTTGTATGACGCTCAAAGTGCTTAACCCAGTCTAGGCCTTTCTCGTTTGTTGTCCATCCGTTTTCAGATGTTGCGATAATCCAGTCGGGCGGAAGAGATGTTTCTGTGTACCAGCTTGAGAGATGATATTGGCCTGCAACGATGATGTAAGGCGGGAGGCTATAGCCTTGCGAGCTGATCGCTTGAATGACTGTAACCCATTCTCGATTGCCAGGCTGAGCCATTCTTGTGTTTGAACGCCTTTCAGCATTTGTAACAACCATGCCGGTTGCAATAATGCCCATCATAAAGCCAGTCTCATCAAAGTTGTAGATGTCTTCATCGTGGATACCGTACTTTGCAATTGTATTCTGAACCAATAAGATCCAGCCACGGATAGCCTCTGGGTCTTCGCATCGGGCTCTCTTGTAGTCGTACTTGCGAAAAAAACGCGTCCGCAACTGTGGTTGTCGTTTGACGAAGTTCGAAGCCCAGTGCTTCCCAACCGGAGGCGCATCGCGGTCAGTAAGCAGTCTATTAGCCATATCTTCAACACCAGTAATTCGAGGAGGAAAAGATCGGGCGTCTAGGTCGAGAATGTAATCAACTAAAGTCTGCTCTTCTAGAAACGTAAGATTCCTTGAGTTTGGCATCCTGTCGCTTCGAGATGTAGAGCCCTTTAATCGTCGACTTAATGTTGCGTGACTGACTGAGTAGATCGTAGCTGCAGCCCGCGCACTAAGCTCTGGGTTGACCCTGATAGCTTGAAGGGCCAGCTGTAAATTGGACTCATTACTTCTAGATGCCATGATGTGTTGTGGAAGAAGTGTGTCCATTCGCGTCGACGCATCATCGGCGCAGTTTCGTGTCTCACTCGCTTGTCTGTCTCACTCGCTTGTGATTCACGTTATTCAGAAATAAAGAAATTTAAAAAAGATAATTTGATTTATCAGAAACACTAGCAAATAGACTTAGTATGATTCGTACTTTTAGTAAGGCTCTTCTTTACTTTTACTGTTGGATTACGTGACCAGAATACGGGCAGGCGGTCAGCAGCAGCTGCCGGCCGCCGGCCGCGGCAGCGGCCAGATTACGTCTCCGGGCTGCAAACAGCTATATCTACACTTCCGCTGCTGCTGCTGCCAACCTTCTACTTTCTCTTCTACATACCGATTTACAGCTTCCGAATATACCATATTGATATTCGGCGAGCTCCAGCCCATACGGGCAGTCCTGTTGTATACAACAGATACTCTGTGATTCCAACAGTTACATAACTAATTACGTACTAGCCGCTAGTTACCTATATAGAAAAACAAGCCACTTTTAACCCAATGAATTGCCCCCAAGCGAGGTACGCTTAGTGATATCTCCTTATATTAATGAGCTCTTTATTCAATCTCGTTATAATTTTATTCCGTTCTATCCTGTTTTATTACCACCAACTGCCATTTTCGCCAGTCCAGTAATAGTCTACCGAGATTCTTACGTCATGCGCTGGGCAAACCCCTTTACTTGCTGGATTTGCACCCAGCTGGCCAGCTTAGCCTCCCGACTAAGAGAGAGTCTCTCTAAGTCAGAAAAGGCAGCAGCCTTTCGTTGGCTGCCATAAAGCCATGACTGGAGGGTAGTCCTTGGGATGCCGTACTCGTAGGTTGCCTGCCTTTATTACGCTCTGGCCATTACCAATAGCTTCCAACGCCAGGTTGATCCCGTGTTCAGTATACTGGACCATTGGATTCTAAGTAAAGTATGTGGAAAAATCAAGGCTATCTAGCTGATACCTGTAATTGTTGTCATAGGTGGAAGTGGGAGGTTGGTGGCTGGGATGAGGGGGTCCCGAAAAGTGGGTATCCTGACTTAATGCAAAAAGACGCCTCTGGTGGCTTAGGTACTGGCTCTTATGTAGGCGGAGTGGGCTGTGTACGGCCTGACAGTAATAAACCCAATCTCTTCTGTGCATCCCTGCGCCTCCAGAAATCTAAGCGTGCCGTGGAACTGGACTCAGAAATCCACCATATTAATTGTGTTCTAGGCAACACCTGAGGAGGTCGCCAGCCAAACCTCGGCTTTGCCTTCTCACGCACCCTTGACACATTGCCACGAGCTGCGTGCTAGCGCGCATTCTTGCTGTCAGTCTTGATCCACTATTCCCAAGTAGGTACACTGGAGTACTTGGAGCGTCGCGCTGTCAGCTTATGATTGGCCTCCAACGCAGCTCACAGGCAGACGCTCAACTTGTGGCTCAGCAAGCAGGGGGTTTTGTGACACGCGTGGGGCAGAATGAATGGTCACATCGCCCTGCTACACATTGGTACTAGTTACGCATTTATTACACTTTGTTTCGGGCTGTGTCGTTGAGGCCCATCAACAAGCTTCAACTCCCAATTGAAATCTTGTCACGAGCCGGGAAGGAACAGAGGGACTTAGAAAGGCTAGTGTGTCTCAGGAGAGAGGAGCACCGGTCGGAGGCCGCTAGGGCACCGGTGCTCACGTATAAGAGGGCTCGATACCCAGCTGATAGCTGGATGGAGGGCCAGAGTTGAATGCAGTCACCCATCCACACCTAACTTCGACCTGTCTACCGTTGACCTTTTCACTCTGTACCACAGCCCCTGACAAAACTCTAGATGACTGCAGCCACCGTTCGCAGTCCATTCTAATCTTCTTCAACATCCTACATCCTAACAACTGATCACATCATTTCTTTTCACCATGGAGCAATTGCAGAAGCGTATTGATGAAATTACAATAAACGAATACCAGATTACGTCTATAGACGGTACCACGATATCCGTCTGGCGGATTGCCGCTCATGACGACACTTCGATACCCAGGCCAGGCGTAATTCACGCCCATGGCGGTGGATTCATCAGAAGGCAACGAAACATGAGAACTGTCGACCCGAACGGATTTTCCTTGAAGCAGTTAGGGGACGTTTGGCTTGAACAATCTAAGGTGGTTCTTCTGTATGTGGAATACCACCTCGCCACCGAGATGCCTTTCCCCGCTGCAGCCACCGACGTCTACTTAACTTTCAAATGGGCCACTGACGAAACCAATGCACGGAAGCTGGGAGTCGACAGGAACAAGATTGGCCTCATGGGGTTCAGTGCTGGTGGCAATCTGGCGCTGACAGCGGCCTTGATGGCAAGGGATGACGGCTTGAGCCCGCCTGTTTGTGGACTGATGTTGCTCTACCCGATGTTGGATCCTAATGCGAAGTGGGAAGGCCATAAGGCGGTGCCTGGGAAGACGGAGGCAGATGTGGTGGCAGATAAAGCATTCCTGCAGCACGGCTGGAATGCATATCTTGGACCCTCGGAGAATTTGCAGAAGTACGCAAGGCTGTTGCTAGAAAGTTTCGCAGGCCTGCCGCCTACCTATCTCGATGTTGGAGGAAGCGATTATTTTTGTGAGGAAGTCAATCAGCTAAAGACGACTTTGGAGAATGCCCGTGTGGATCTTACCTGGACAGAATGGCCGAACATGCCACACAGCTTTGAGGGGTTGAGGGACCCGAACGAGGAGGTTACGCAGACTGTTCAAATGGCGCAGATAAAGAGGCATATTTTTTGGCAGGATGTTTTTGCGGGGCCAACGATGTAATTCCAAGTTGCAAGTAAAGGGTAGTAGTTAGAGGACGCTTCGATCGAACTCAAGATAATAGTATCATCCTCCTGCTAACCAGCCCTATTTTTGCTGAGGCCTAAGCTACCCTTATTTATTACTTAAAAAAAGCTGTACCGTAGGACACACACAGAAGGAGGTCAAAAATCAAGACCAGCTCGCAATGTCCTCAGATGAGGCAGAAAGGAAAAGCCACGGCTTCGATCATCCACATTTGCAAAAGCTGTGATGTTGCCCCCACGAACAAACTGGCTTATCTCATCCATTAGTCTCTGTTGCAGGTCTGATGACTGCTCCTGTTGTCGACACAGCCTTTTTTCTGTTGCGCAAAGGCGGTCGGCGACAAAGTTGAGCTTCTGATAGGTATGGCCCATGGGGCGTACTGGAATGAGCGGGCGATTTCCAAATGTTATATCATTTAGCGTCATTGACGGGCCGGAAAAGGTACACAATCCCGCGGGGCTTCCAGTCCCAACCAACCTTCCCCGCTTGGACATCGCGCACGCAGGAGAACATCAACGAGGCGAAAATCAACTATCCCCGACATGGAAGAAATCAAACATTCGCTCTACTTTGACGACGCCCCCGTTGGCTCGACCGGCGGCTCGGAGCGCCACGCTCTGGGACCGACTCCCACGACGCAACAGATGGCGGAGATGGTGTCCAGGTCTAAGATGTGTCGTGACTATGAGTTCGACGGGGGCGCCTGGAACACCCGCCTCCATCACTGCGTTATCAATCTGGCGGCACCCGAGTTCTACTAAGAGAGTGGGCAACTCGTCTACATGGTTCCCTGGTGCGTGGTTACGGCCCGTCGTCACCCCATCCATCAACTCAGGAGTGAATCTGGCGTCTGTTTGCGTTGTTTCTTAGCACGAGCGCGAGCATCCTACCGGGCATCGTTCGGACAAGCTCCTCTCGAAAGGTCGACTTCTGCCTCTGTATCAAACCAAAGGGTGCCGCCGCCGAAGCCATTGACAGATTGGCCACGACCGAGACGCCATCCATCAACCAAACCGATTACGGTGCCTTGAAGACGCATCCGATCGGCCTCAGCATCGAGACGAAGCTCCAGGGCGAAGGCCTATCGACCGCCGAGGCCCAGCTTCTGACCTGGCACGCGAACCAGTAGCGCATGCTGGATCGTCTTACCGCCGGCACCGTTCCGCGGATGCCACCTATCGATTTCCTTCCTGGCATCATCGTTCAAGGAAATGACTGGTTGTTCGTGGCGAGCACGAGAGACGGAGATTGCGTGGTAAGTCATGGCATCGTGACGGGGTATCCCCGCCTTGGTCCAGCCACGTCCTCCCCCTTGGTGCAATCTATCCAGGAAAAGACTAAGATGTGAGACGGCAGGCACTGTGGTCGAGTCAGATGATTGGCTCGACAGGTGAACCACTGGGAGCGTATCAGATTGTTGCTGCAGTTCCTGATGTCCTGGCACATAGTGGCCCTGGTTTCAGCAGGCCGTACTCTGCGTTGAGGTGGGGGAACTATTTTGTGACTCTCTGTGACCAACGATTCGGGAGTATTTCTTGTAATGCATAGGGACAAAAGTTTAGGCTTTGATCCTAGTTGTTCCACCTTGCGTCTGAGACACCGTCAACGGAGAGGCCAGCTGGCCTGGATCGGCGTTAGACTGACTAGAACCTGACATGACCACCTTCCTGGTTCTTAGACTGTCTATGACAACCGGACTTCGTCACGTCTAGCTGCTCACGTCGGTATTCTCCTCGCCACAAGATCCGCCAAGGGAGGCCAGTCATTGATCAGACTACGCAAACTAAAATGAGTTTCTTATTCTGTTCTGGGACTGCATCCCAAGCGGCTCGCAATTGCTCCTTGAATCTCCCTATATATAATTGATTATTCCTTAAATAAAAATGCGTCTGGGTATGGTCTCCCTAGGTTTTCTTCCATTATCCTCCAGAGGTGGGTTCAGGTCAGGCGAGTAAGGAGGCCAGTCGAGCCGGGAGCCTTTCCAAGTCCACATGTTGTTTGCACATGCTTCATCGCAAGCCCTGATGATACTGGACAGCATACAAATTCGCGCTATGGTGTGCTATGGAAAAGTAAATAATTATTGCAGCCAACGTTCATCTGACTTTAGGATTTGTTTCTCTCGGCGATCACTTCTACGTTCTGTCGATCATTGACTGCTGTCGGAAACATATGTACTTCAGGGAAGTTGTCTGCTATTCCTCATCAAGGACCAACTGCCTCCAATGAACTAACATCCTACTCTTTCAAGCCAGTCTACATAAACCTCTAGCCGTCCCAGTACTATAACCTCAAGAATCTTGAATCAAATCAGCTTCCCAGTTTCTTAGAAATGTATCCATAATTAGTCGGGCTTTCCCACCGGGTTTGCATTCTTGCCACATGCGCAATGCACACAAGTGGTCCAGCTGGACCCCCGTTTGCGTGGGCTTCTCCTTCAAGATTGGGACCACAGTTTGAGTGATGCAAGCGCGAATTCGCTCTGTATCAGGGAAGCTCATTTCCAAGTCAATGCACTTGACCAATTTCTCCAAATTTGAGTCCATCATGCCTTCGATACGATTTGTGCCCCGGTACTCGTCCTGAATGACAGCTTCGGAAATGAATTGGGGATGTCGTGCCTCTGCAATGGATTTTCCTCGAAGAGGGGCGATAATCCATCTGTTAACTGCAAGGTGCCATTCTTTCATGTCTCTTGGTCGCCCACTCCACCACAACAGGGGGCTGAGTCGCTCGTCGTTGAACCAACTGCCTAGTGGCTCAGGAGTGCATCCTCCTCCGTTGATTTGTAAATATTGGCATAAATGCGCGAACATTGTCATTGACGGTAGTTCCAGAATCATTTCAAAAACGATCTTGAACTGAACATCGACGGCGATCAATGCATGGCCAATGGATAGGATATCAATTGCTTTCGCAGTCCATGCATTGAGCCGTTGGCATTGGGCTTCTAGTTTCTGTAGATTAATGGTATGGTCTTTGTGTTTTCGGTTCAGGAGATCGGCATGCTCTTTACATAATCCGATCACACGGCTGAGTCTCTGTAATGAAAGCTTTCGAAAGGGTTCCAAGTCTTTCAAGTTTGTCGTGATCTCGCTAACAAACCAACCCCAGATCTTGCAGCCATTTCTACCGTCTCTCTGGGCCTTCGCCCATTCCTGGAAGGGAACAGGGAGAATGGTCCTTGGAACGTCTTGTAATAAGTAGGCCAAACAGACATATACTGTTGAACGGACTCTCCTGTACACAAGCGAATCCCGTTTGTACGATCGTACTAGGGATAAATGTAGGGTGAACCAAAGATATTATTTCTGTGACTATCTTTCCTAACTGTGAACTTGCCTTCCGTACGAGCAGATATATCTGGCTCGTACGCCATGAGTCAGTTCGGACCGAGCGTCTGTAAACCTTCTGGTTGAAACACCCTGAGTGCTGAGTATCCAGTCTGTGCACTCTCCCTTTTTCTGGGTATCGTGCGGTCATGTGATATTGCTGTTCCAACAGGTTTTAATATTTCTTTTAAGCTCTAGTTTATAGCCTATACGTGAGTAAGAGGTTTTTAGCGCAGCTGACTGATGACTAAAACCCCTAGGTAACTGTGTTACTTTTTTCCCTCTGTTCCTCTCAGTTATCTGTTTTGTTCTTCTGGTGTCGAAATGTATTCTTCAACCGAAAGGACGCTAGACTTACAAATGCTAACCACAAATCACAAACAAGCTGGACCCAGCCTTACAAATCTCTTGAATCATTTGAAAATTTTACGTGAACTTGTATCTGGAGCTGCCTATATGTTGTATCTATTTTGACGCTGCACATAACGTCTCCTTCGAGTTTTAATCATTGGTTCGCTAGTATCGGCGGATATTACGTTTGGTGTCACAGCAGGGTGCTGTCGTCCATGAATTGGTCTTGTTGACGAAGTATGAATCTTTGTCGGACCTTGAACATAGTGACGCAGTCGTTTATTTGTTGAAGATACAATCAAAAATCTACGATTTTGAGGGTTGTTGGAACCTTTTGAAGAGTTCCGTCGTTTAAGGAACGTACTGTAGGCTACGGGGATGACCATTGAAAAAGCCACGAACATGAACCCTATGAATAGACCCCAAAACTCTTTTCCAGAAAAGTCCATTGGTGTATCCATTGATGCGACCTCTGGGCTTAAATAATCTTCGTGGGTATTGAGATCATAAATCTTAATGTCATGTAAACCGCTTTGTGACAACAAACTGTTTCGAGCTAACCATTGGTTTATCGGAATTTCTGAGCGACAAATTTGGCATACTACCTTACATCAATGCCTTCTCGATCTGTGCCAGTCACTGTGTCGGGGGCGAGAAGTCGATAGAGAATGTTAATATCTGTCGAGCCGTACCCTAAAGCCATAATGCCAAAAGAGACGCATCTTGCAGCTTGGGTACTTGTTGGGTCTTATGTATGTGGTCTGGGCTGTGTACGGCCTGAGAACCCCATTGTGGTGGTATGGTTGATAGGAAGCATTTGGCCGACGAGCTTTTCGCTAACTAGCATATCTGTGTCAACAGCACTCGAGCTTTTCCTTAAATGTGGAGAACCTCCTGGGCCGAACCGGTGCTCAATTCTCTCATACTACATTGTCACTGCATAGGAACAAAAGAGAACGCCTTCAATCAGTGGAACAGTCAGCAGAGGCTCCTCTGCTCAACAGAACGCGGCTGGGAGAAGCGCAACAAGTGTAGTAACGAACTGCCTGTTGGTTCGGCAGCATGACGGCCAACTCGAAAACATCGCGACCTTGATTGAAATGATAGATTCAATGCTGACAGTAGGTGGGAAAAGCTTTGGGGTAACCAAATGACATTGTGTCATGTGCTGATTCAAGTGAGAGGTGGTGTTTTGATGGACATACCAGGTCTTGGCAGAAATGAGACCAATTATTAGTCGATGGAATGATAGCTGTCCTGTAAAACAAGTCAAGAGGGCAAAAGATTTGCCGATGATACTGATCGGAGAGAGTCCAGGGCACTATAACGGTGATTAGAGATGTTGGCCAACGACTGATAGGCTCATAGAAAGGTAGTTATGATGAAAGAAGGACTATGGACGTATCTGTCCCCTTCAGCGCGATTCGACAACCCAATTGAGGCTACAAGAGCAAACCTTCGACGACGACTCACAATTTGTGAACGACTGAGCAATTAGACATCAACAGCAAGTAATTACTATTAATTCTGCGTCTGAACTACGGACAAGGCGGTTGGTATTGAACTGCCATGCCCGTTAGGCGCCAATGCGTGTATAGAAAGGAGCTTGGATACCTCAGCCAGTGGAATAATTCAACCATCATAGGCAAAAGGAACTTTATTTCCTGCTATCAGAAAGTTACGAGACTATATATTGCAGAACAGGAGATAATGTTGCAGGTGCATTATTACTGAAGCTCTTGCTTCGTGGCGCAGTCGGTTGCCTTGAACTGCTCGTGACACTCGCGTACTGGCGTGATGGAATATCTTGAGAGGCTATTTGTACAGCTATTCATGCTGTAAACGCTACTCCAGAAGACCACCCTGACCGAGCAAAGCAATTAAACGACCTTAGAAACCGGCTTGCCAAGAGATACTCATGTACTAGTACGATGTCTGGATTGGTTGAGTCTAAAACAGGCTATCTTTCTGCTCTGAACTGCAAAGGTGCCCTGCTGAGTACCCGAATCACTGCTGGCAAACACCTACGTTCCCATCCAACAATCCTTCAAGACGGCCTCAACGCCTATCAAACTCCTAGGACAAAACCCGGCCTAACTCCGATATCCGCTCCAGTCCCCTTACAATCCGCCGATAAGCAGTACCTTCTTTCACGAGCTGCCGGGCTCGCCTCAGATGCTGCTGCTATTGCACTTCATGTCGGCCAACGCTCTGCAGCTGCTATAGACCTCCTCGAAACTGGTCGTGGCGTTATTGCGAGTTCGCTTCAGAGTGTCCGCACCGACCTTTCCCCACTCTCTCCATCAAGAACACCCAGAACTGGCCCGCTCGTTTGTCAATCTTGGCAACTTGCTCGATATACCAACGTCAAGGGGCACGCTAAACACGGTATCAGCTTTGCTAGCTCGGCCACTGACCGGCGAAACTGATGCACGCCACCAAGCGAGCAATCAGATGGCCACTCTAATGAAGAAGATCCGCACTCAGCCAGTTTGTAAGACATTTCTTGTTGCAGCAACCGAAGTTCAGATTCGGGTAGTAGCAGACATTCTGCGGGCTCGGCCTTCGAGTCACGAGGCTACTAAATATGCATGCGGCGTAACACAACCGTCATGGCTAAGGCAAGTGCCGAACCTGGCAGGACAATAGCGGTTTGACGAAAGTGTCGCCTCAAGATTTTTGGCTCGTTCAACGCTATTTCTTCGGCGATTGACTTTCGGTCAAAGCTGCTGGGGCCAGTAAGGTGGTTGTTGCTTGACCGAGACAAGGGGGAACATTGCAAACCGTACCGCTGAGCGATCTTCAGTTGTCGCGGCATTTGTGGAAACTCAGATCTGTTGACACAGCAAATCGGTTGAGCTTGAGCCTAACGTAGCTAAGCAGGAAGTGGGGGTTCATGCTGCTCCTTAACGTTTGCCTCCACCTACTAACTGGTTCTTGTAGGCAGTGGTTATTTGCTACTGCCATGTGGCGAGTAGCGGGAAGTGTTTATAATCACATTCTCATGATAACGGCATGCTGAATTTCACCACGCTTCTAGCCATCTGTAGCCTGCAGCTGGGAATAAGAGCCCCACACTCTGACGATTGGTGGTGTTGAGTTAGGATACAAACAACGAAGCCAGCCTTAGTTACAGGATACCGGAATCATCAAACCATCATAAGTAGCGCCAACATGGTACCTGCCCCTTAGGTGTCTCATAGTTATCATAACCTCCCAAGGAACCCCTTGAGAAGGTCCACTGTCCTTCTTCGTAGTTCAATTGCCACAAAGTCCGATGTAAGGTACGTTTGATTTGAATCGGCGTCGCCACCAATCCTAAGATATCATTGCGGGCGTGTGCCCACTTGATAAATTTGTTTTTTATCGTTTTGACCTCCACAGACTCAAGTATCAGGACACCGAGGCTGTTCTCATCCATTGTCCTTCGGACCAGGAAAAATCTTCTAGGATGATTGCCGACCTGTTCGGCGACGTAGATATTGCTGGAGTCTGGGCCGGTACGTGGGATATCCGTCCATTCTTTGACAGTCTTTACCCATTCCATCATTCCACTCTCGACAAGGTATCTCAACGTATCTTCCTTTTTTGGCGTCCCTCGTATGGTTAGGGGGAATGTCTTAGGGTAGTATGGCGGTGGGCTGACATGTACCGAGGCCATGGTAAAGTTGTTCTTTGAAGTCCGTTAATGCCGCAGAGCGAAGTTGCAAAAGGTGGGCAGCTTGGCAACCCTCGTGTAAAAGGCGATGTCAGATTAGTGCGTTGTGGAATGTGTTTGTATTGCAGCAGATCGCGGTGAAGTTGTGGCCGTGTCCGAAAGCGCTTCACAACCTCAGCCAGTGGAACGATTCAACTAAAATAGGCAAAAGTGTCGGAATAACTTTACGTACTTTGCAGAGGCACGTCAAGAAGGGGGTTGGAGTCGCTTGTGCTATGTTTTTCATAGGTTCTAACACTACAGATCTGGTCGGTCTAGCTGCTTAAATAGGCTGGATCCTGCTGACTAACGTACACATGACTTGTCTAGAATAGTCGTGCGAATGCGTGTGAATATCCATTCCAACAATATACTTATATATTCATAACGTGAATCACAAGCGAGTGAGACAGACAAGCGAGTGAGACACGAAACTGCGCCGATGATGCGTCGACGCGAATGGACACACTTCTTCCACAACACATCATGGCATCTAGAAGTAATGAGTCCAATTTACAGCTGGCCCTTCAAGCTATCAGGGTCAACCCAGAGCTTAGTGCGCGGGCTGCAGCTACGATCTACTCAGTCAGTCACGCAACATTAAGTCGACGATTAAAGGGCTCTACATCTCGAAGCGACAGGATGCCAAACTCAAGGAATCTTACGTTTCTAGAAGAGCAGACTTTAGTTGATTACATTCTCGACCTAGACGCCCGATCTTTTCCTCCTCGAATTACTGGTGTTGAAGATATGGCTAATAGACTGCTTACTGACCGCGATGCGCCTCCGGTTGGGAAGCACTGGGCTTCGAACTTCGTCAAACGACAACCACAGTTGCGGACGCGTTTTTTTCGCAAGTACGACTACAAGAGAGCCCGATGCGAAGACCCAGAGGCTATCCGTGGCTGGATCTTATTGGTTCAGAATACAATTGCAAAGTACGGTATCCACGATGAAGACATCTACAACTTTGATGAGACTGGCTTTATGATGGGCATTATTGCAACCGGCATGGTTGTTACAAATGCTGAAAGGCGTTCAAACACAAGAATGGCTCAGCCTGGCAATCGAGAATGGGTTACAGTCATTCAAGCGATCAGCTCGCAAGGCTATAGCCTCCCGCCTTACATCATCGTTGCAGGCCAATATCATCTCTCAAGCTGGTACACAGAAACATCTCTTCCGCCCGACTGGATTATCGCAACATCTGAAAACGGATGGACAACAAACGAGAAAGGCCTAGACTGGGTTAAGCACTTTGAGCGTCATACAAAGTCGCGCTTAAGAGGCAAGCATCGTCTTCTTATTGTCGATGGGCACGAAAGTCACCAGTCTGCAGACTTTGAGATGTACTGCAAGACAAACGACATCGTTACGCTTTGTATGCCACCTCATTCATCTCATCTACTCCAGCCGCTAGACGTTGGGTGCTTTGGGCCGCTAAAGACGGCGTATGGGCGACAAATTGAGGATAAGATGCGGCGGGGTGTAACCCATATTACAAAGGAGGACTTCTTTCCTGCCTATTGCAAAGCGTTTAGCCAGGCGATGACCGAAAAGAACATCCAAGGGGGTTTCAGAGGAGCTGGAATAGTTCCTCTGAGTGCAGAAAGCGTTCTATCGAAGCTG
Source organism: Colletotrichum liriopes (assembly GCA_022179045.1). Taxonomy (NCBI): domain Eukaryota; kingdom Fungi; phylum Ascomycota; class Sordariomycetes; order Glomerellales; family Glomerellaceae; genus Colletotrichum; species Colletotrichum liriopes. The sequence continues at coordinate 103,073 of BPPX01000066.1, forward strand.
GATATCCGACTACACACTCCAACGCCTCCTGGATCACTCCCTGAGACACCTCCGCCTTGGGTTTCGATGACCCCAAAGAACCCAACGGAGGCAAGCTCTCAGTCCAATTTCATCAAGAGTCGGATCTCTCGTCATCAAAGCAGCTCCCCAACGTCTATTTACGAAGCTGTTGAACGACTTTCCAAAGGGACAAGAGGAATTATGCACCAAGTAGCCCTACTTAGGTCTGAGGTCCAGATCCTAAGAGATGAGAACAACCAACTCAGCCGACGGCGGAGGACTAAGAAAACACGCCTACAACACGGAGGGAGTCTTAATGTAGCTGACGCAGGAGATATACAGTCACAGAAGGACGTCGCACTAGTGGTCGCAAACCAAGGGCCGAAACAGGTCAGCGACGGTGCGGCGTCTGTGGTAACCCAGGACATAACGCACGAACGTGCCAGTTTCTTGAAGAGACATCTGAAGATGAGGATTCCGAGGAGTTTGAATTGAATTGATGTTGTTGATGTTGATATCGAAGGCAGTTTATCTCGTCGGCGCAGTTTCGTGTCTCACTCGCTTGTCTGTCTCACTCGCTTGTGATTCACGTTAACTATAATTATTACTAGTTCTCTTTTCTTAACATACTGTTAGTGTTTCGTTATTAGTAGACTTAGTAATAAGATAATAACGTCTACTGGCGCTGTTAGTCGCATCTGGTTATTCTTTTTGCTTAACCTTAATAACAACCGACTGAGGGTAGCAGAAATACGTAAGAATTAACTTCCAGTCTTGAATTAGCTTTGCTAAGCCTAGTGGGTTATAGGGAAGCGGGTTTTGCTAGTGTGGAGTCAAAGCTTGTTAGGAACGAGATCATGTTTAGGAAACTTGTTTAGTAGGTATGAGTCTTATGTTCGAACCAGCTTGCTGCCTTCATTGTGAGGTCACATGATACTCTTCTTTACATTAGCTACTTCCAAAGCATGCCCCGCAGCAGCAAAGTAGGATTCAATGACTCAAAAGGCTCTTTTTTAATCTGACAGACTTAGCTTCTCCCACCTTTGGACGGTTATTCAAAGCTTTCTTTAATCCTATAAGCTAGACTTTAGGCCATGATTATGACCCTTGTTGAAGCTTTCTGGGTACGCATTGGCAATTCTTATATTGACCCTCTTTTCTCACCCTCTTTTTCTACGGTCTAGGCGTAGATCTTTGATGGCTGCTTGTTAAGCGGCGCAACTTAGCAATGTCGTTGTCTAACAAGACCTTCTTAGCTCATCAACCCTGCTCATGTGTTTACGCTTGCGAAGCGTTGTGTATCTTTCATACCAAGATGATCAATGCTTAACAGTGTGTACAGCAAACAAGCCACGCGAACCAAAATAATTATCTTGTGTTGTATTACGATAATGCTAGTAAATGGATGACCTTGCAAACGAATGTGTTGTATAGAAGATGATGGCCAGTGTACGGTTGATTAACTGCATCACATCTGCATCTGTCATGTGATCATTAACTGCGGATCCAGCCATGGTGTCATTTGGAACGATCCGGGCATCACAATGTTGGGGAAAGTCGGAACTGGGTTCCAGGGTAGCGTTTGATTATAACCTTCTGCAAACTCTGTGTGGGATGTCGTATCCGGATTCCAGAGGCTGTATTCCATTAGGGGGAAGGTGCAATCGAAGAGGTTGTAGCTCGAAATGGGCGTACTAGCGGTTGGGAAGGGAAATTCTGACGACTCGGCTTCCTCAATCTCATCAATCGGCAACCCTAAATCAACAGGTACTGATGCATCAAGCTGAGGTATAGGAGGTTGTGTCTCATCTTGCACAAGATGCCTCACTCGCCGCATGTCGTTACACGCCACTGCTTCGCGGATGTCCAGTACCTTTTTCTGGAGTTGGTCCAATTCGGATTTCATACGCATAGCTGCTTCTGTCTTCTTCCTCCGGTGCTTAGCTTGGGCTTTTCTGTTCTTTTCCTTTTTCATTTCTGGTGTCGTGCGTGCCATTGCGGTATAAATTGAGAATACGCCGTTGATTATTGTCTAATACAGGTTCAAATAGCTACTGATATATCATAAGGCGCTCGGAGAAATGGCACTGGCATTAGAAAGCAACCCGGTGACACCACGGTCTGAAACAGTTCCTTTCAGTTTGACAAGCACGTTTTGAATTATAACCGAGTTTCAAATGATTTACATAAGACCACTGAGATAGTCGTCTTGGAGGCAAAGTCGCCTGATGGATATATGGGGCAAGAAAGCGTTAGTGGATTAGCACATCACGACGACGTAAGCTCAAGGTATTAAGTTAAATGTAACACATTACGTACCTCGGGCACAAGGAAATATGTTTCCAAGTCATCATCAGAACGAAGACCAAAAAGGAGTAGACAAGACAGTAACATCAATCTATTTACTTATGTCGCAACGGCTGAGCAGTCTGTGGCCATCTACTCCAGGTTTGACGACTAGGTAAAGAGGTGAGCACCTGTGTCGCCCCTCATTCTTTCGCCATATGGCATGTAGCCGGTGTCGTTTATGGCTAACCAGCCAACTCGTGCTTTCGGGTTGATCTCTTGTGGGAGCGGCACTTACAATTGCGACCGCTCTTGGTGCTTCTTAGCCATAATAGACGTAACAGAACAGTTCATATGTTCATATACCCGTACAGTTGCTTTATCTGCTGCCTGGGCCATGATGTTTCTAGTCAATCTTCGGTTTCCCTTGGTGCCTCCTGTGATAAAGTGCCAGATTAGTTCTCAAAGCCAGGCCTTGTGACCGCGCGCAAGGTGGTGCGATTGCATCCGGGCGGTTAAGGGACCCCGATCATCTCTAACCGATCAAATCGCAACGATTCATCCGTGGTTCCGCAGCGATGAACTCATCACCGTCGCCACTCATACACGAATTACTATCTGCTTCCGATCAAAAGTCATCCATGACCATAAAAGCAAGATTGATTTCAAGCCAAGTTGGTTATGGGCCCCTCCGTTTGTAGATGAAGTTCTTAGACTACTTCAGAGAAGTCTAACTCCCAACTACATCAGAGAGCTCAACACTAGGTCAGCAGACCATATATATTGGCAACCTAGGGGAATCTCAGACAGATAGACAATCTGGATTGCGTGCCACGCTCTCGTGCCCTATAAGTGTTTCAGTAGTTGGCTAGAAGAAACAGGCTCTTTCTATTTTACATCATGATTCCAGTATAGCTGCTACCCCGTCTTCCTCACCGAAGCCATTAGGGCACGGGAAATAGATGTCACGAGATAGGCCTCGGTAGATCCATATGACCCGTTGTCAATATATAGCGCCTGTGGCGAAAAGTCACGTGTTGGCCAGTCATACTTGACACGATTAGTGTTGGCTCTTCAACTATATCCAGCCGTCTTGTTGTAGACCTTATGTACTAAAGCAGTTCCACGAGAGTAGTAGTAGTGTATATTTATTAGCTCTATGTTTAACTAAATCGTTAATTCTTCTGTTCAGCATACCGCTATCTCCATCAACTCTTTAGCCAATTGAGACCTAATTTTCCGTCATCCAAGATAGTTAATCCGGTAAATTCATGGCCAATACCATCGTGGTATCCCAATCTGCAATAACGATCGTAAAAGGTTTTAATGCAGGTAAGAACGTTATGTAAGCTCTCCCCATCTACCTTTATCTCTCCAAAGATTTTAAAATCAGCCTCCAGGAGAGAGTCTATTTCGTCGTCAGGGTCAAGCGGTAAATGCAACGTTTGAGGACCTTCCCAAACTTTCTGGTCCGGCACTGGTAACTTCTCGCCGTTTTCACTAATAAAGAATGCCGTTCTTATTTTCTCGTTTATACACCAATCAATCCTGCCCAGTATATTGAAGCGTGAGTCACCGGATTCCAGCTTACTCAAGTTGCTGGATGCGCGAAAAGCGTGTGGTAACTCGGGACAACAGTCCTTCCTTGTATAAGGGGGAGGGCTATCATTTGGTTGACTGTGCGGGGCCGTGTATTTTTTTTGTCCTACAAAAAAAAGCTTGTTAGGGCGACACAGAATCAGGTTCTCGAGCAGAGCTGTTTCTCTTACCTCTTTTATTCTTTACTTGAGTCATAGCCTCGTTCATTGTATTTAGAAATGATTTCAGGTTTTCCATGGTTTCCATGAGGTTATAACGTTCAGTAGAAACTTTCTTTCCTTGCTTGTCACACTCTTCTAGCCAATCCAAGCTTACGACGGCCATTGTCTGGTTTTGGTGCCTTTGAATCTTGTTGTAAGGTATCTGACCGTATGTAGTAATGAAGTGGGTCGTATTTGCGGTCAGTTTTGGCTGAAAGTCAGCGCCGAGATGTTTAAACTTTTGTCTGATCTCCCCCTGTAACAAGCGAAGTTTTCCGCGGAGTACGATTGCACATCCGCTTAAACAGTCCATTGCGTGGGAAATTTAATATAACTTGCAATTGTTTATCTGCTTTATATACCCAGCTATTGTTAGGTTTCACTCTAAATAAGGAGATAGTAAGTGTTTATGCTATATTTATTACAAATGTCGGTCTTGACTGATTTGAATACCCAGTCTTGACGAGAGGTTACAATAGCAACAATGTTAGGCTACAGGTTTTTGGACGGCTGGAATCAAGGATAGAATTACTCATGCGTAGCCTAAATGACCTGCAGCGAAGATTTCCCACAATAGAGTGGGTTGCCCTAAAAGACCCTTTCGCTATTTAGGAGAAAGGGGAGACTCCGAAGCCGTATAAGAACGCACATCAGGTATTTCAATTCTCTTCCAGCTTTTGTCTCTCTTTCTATTTGTATCACAAGCTCTGCAGTCAGTGACGCCTCATCTTTTACCATGGCTGCATTCACCAGCATTGAGGTACGTTGCCAGGTAGGACTCACAACGTCCCATTCGTCAGGATTTCAAAGCTAATACATGAAGTTTAAGCGGCCTCCCTTTTTGCCTCATTATGTTGCAATAACGAACTGTTCGAACGACCAAGAGCAATCGTTCTTGCTATGGAGATACCTGCACTACAAGTCCGAACGAACGAACTTATCAGGCACCGACGTGCCTGGCAGTATGAGGGTGAAAGGGCTAGCCAGTTTCTCAGCATGTTGTTTTCCGGAATTGGCGGCGATGTGCAAAACTCGTCCACAGTTAGATAGGGACAACACCATGCTGAGAAACTGGCTATCCCTTTCACCCTCGTACTGCCAGGCACGTCGGTGCCTGATAAGTTCGTTCGTTCGGACTTGTAGTGCATGTATCTCCATATCTATGCGTTGCCGTGCTCTTTGGGATTCCAAGATAATATGTTTGCATATCGAGCCTTGTCCTGAGTGTCAAGTGGCATAACCTCCCGTTGTGCACGCTCAGAATGCTACTGTCGTTAGCGATGTGGAATAGATGAAGGGCAAGACTTACTTGTAGCCATGGTCTGCCCGGGTCAAAGAGTGAAGGAAGCTGGAGGACGGCTCTAAATCCGCGGAAGAACGGCGGACGGGTGGCGGAGAAACCCCGACCGGGCAACGAGCGGGTTGGCGTCGACATCGAATCAGATGAATGATGAAAGGAAGTCAGTGTTTCTTGTTCTATTCAGATTTTTCTTGTAAGCCGAGTTGAGTGAGTCGACGGGCTTTTGTACCTTCCTGACTTGCTGTCGCGAAACTTGGTGGATTGCAGTCAGTCTCAATTGCAAGAGAATTGAAGTATTAGATTTCTGTTACATTAATTCTGTTATGTTAACTAGTTACCGTTATTCTGTTAATTCTGTTGTTAACAGCCGTCTCCCACGTATCACACTAGAATGCCTGTGCCACGACAAGCGTGCCTGCTGGTTGTCGGTTGGCCCAAACAGATGACCATTTTTCGCCGCCAAAAACTACAGACAGGCCTGTTGCCGGGGAGTAGAAAGCTGAGACGGCCTGGGCCGTTCGGAACAGGTGCCAAGCGCTTCATGATAACAAGTTTGTGCTGCTCGTAAGAGGCAGCCTCACTTGCGTCATGAGAAAAACGCTTGCCCGTGGACGCTTTTCTTTCGGATTTTTCTCCTCCTGAAGTGCTGACCCCACCTGAGCACTTGGCCGTGCAGCTTAATAACACAATGATGCGAGAGTGCCTTGCGTCAGGGAATGCCTCGCAAGGAACGGAGATGAAGGACCCTCAGTAGTAGGAGGAGTCGTGGATGCCTCGTCGGCATCGTGCGAACCACGGCACGCCTCACCTTATCAGACTCAGTCCTTTCAGGGGCTTAGCCATGTTATGAGTTGCGTTTGTACGTCATGGCGGCCTAAATGCAGGGGGAAAGGTCATTGGAGTCACAGATAGAGACGGCATCAATGCCGGGCGCGAGGAGGCGAGGAGGCGAGGTTGAAGCAAGAAGCCTTATGCGGAAGCTGGGCCGTTTCCTGAATCGTCTCATACTAGTGGCGCTCGCGCCATGACTACAAAAGCTTTGGGCCCCCTTGCTAAGTCTACCTTGTCAACGTTGCGGCGCGGCGGCGGTCACTCAACGCACCGGCGGCCAGGGGCAAATATTAACCCTGAGTTGTGAGTAGAGAGAGGCCTCCTCTGGCCGAGTCATGACGTGACCGGATATACCCCTGATACCAAGGGGCCCCGGGGCATCACATGATACAAGCAATCGGGAGACGAAAGGTTAATAGAAGATAATAGTGTTAGTATATTTCTTGCCAATTTCATCCATCATCTTGCATATTACGACCTCGGCATCGCCTGTACTACGGTATCGGGCCAAAGTTTAACCCCTATGTAAGGTAGAAGGGGCCGTGCATTTTCGATTATCTAAGTCTACTCCATCCTGCTTTTCGCTAAGCTGACAATTGCAGTACTCCAAACGCTTACCGAGCGAAGTCATGGCTCAAGATCGCGATTTCAATAAGGGTTCAGTTCACCTGCTCGAGGTCGCAAAGGAGGGGGGCAGTATCGACAAAGTGATACAAGAATTGAGCAATGATTCTAACGCTTTGCTATTGAGGGAAAGGAAGTAATATGTCAAGGTTTCTACAAGCACTGTGAGCAACAGTTTCACTGCCTGCCAATCGGAACCGCCGATCTGGAACAGGCTTATCACCCCTTCGCAAATTGTGCTTTTGCTGAAGAATAGCCTAATTTTGCTATCTTAGCATATCACCTGTTTTCTACTACCTAAAGAATTAGGTACCTAATGATTTCCTAAGACGTAAAACGCGCTATAGTAAGGGTAGGGGCCAGATTGTGGTTATGTAACAATTAGAAGGGGTTTCACTTCTCAGTTTCCGTAAGGATAACTTACAAGCAATATCAGCATATTAAATTTAACCGTTATTATCGCCAGATAGTTAAGTAATAACCCCTGTTTTACATGTGAAGTCAATAACATGTTTTTTACGTCAGTTAATCACTTCACTTTCTAATACATTCAGTTCCGTTCACATAATCCAATCATTCAAGATGTGCTTTAACCAGGTCTGCAATTGACAGCTCAACAGTTTCTCATACAACCTAGGCAGTATTAGTGAGAGCTTGTGCGGTGACTTGACGAAAGGTTGGTCTCTGTCGGCATGAGAGGGTTTCAAAGTGTGTTTAAGTAGGAAATATAGGCAATCAATGGAAGCCTTAAACCAGACAGCATTCATCTCGCACTTCGATGCATCCAGACTACTTAAGAAGGGCCTAGGCAAGTAATTGTATCAAGTATGACTCATGTCTTGTACTGGGTATGCCATCTGTGCTCTCAGAAATATCTTTCTACCGTCACAAACCGCTGCCTTCTCGATGGTCACTACTGCTGCGTCAATGCAAAGAACATCAAGGGCAAACTTTGCGCGGATATCGTGACATACGGTAGAGACGGCATAGTTTGGGGTCGTTCTCTTCCTTTCCATGGCTGCTGGGAAAGTTGTACGTTCCCGTTCCAGTGTAGAGAGACTTGTGAGGGAGAAATTTGGACTATTAGAGCCAACTGAAATAAGAAGTTGAAACATGTGAAGCCGGGAGAACATCAAACGGTCGCAGAAAATGCACGTCTAGAAGGGATGCTGATGTAGTTCAGGGTTTGTAGGTCCTTGTGTAGTGGTTTTGATTAAGTCTACCATCTGGAACTGCCTCTATAACGTGCAAGTGAGGTGGACCCCATGAAAATATTGCCAATATTGTACTGGTGTGTGTTGTTTCTTGTGTTCGGGTTGTGAAATGGAGCCAAAATCCAGTCAGTCAAGCCGGAGCAGTCACCAACACAAGCTCAAAAGCGCAGCAATACACGCAGAGAAGCTTAGCAACCACTGCCGATCTTACCTTCGAGTTAACAGCTACGGGAACGGTAAGAGGAACACGTGCAACGGCTGCCCTGCGTCTCTCTGAAAGAAAGTGCTGTGCGCAGAGAGATCGCGATACGGACCGTACCAATGATTTCAGGGCATGGGCAGAGGAATCCTGTAAGATTCGAAGGAATCATAACTTCTATCCGGGGCACCAGGTGCGAAATGGAACAGGTGGGGTCGTGGTAAAAGTGCACAATGAGGATTTTGTATTTCTGATTAAATAGGTCGAGGCATGCGACACTTGGCAGGTCCAGAACGGACTCCAGCCAATCGTACACCACAAGAACACAACCTGTTTGTCAGTCATGTATGAAAACCATCTGGAGTCTGGCGAGAGGAAGTCGAATGGTGGTTACATAGACGTCGGTTGTCCCAGATACTCCTTTAGGGCTAAGGGTTGTGCTTTGGATGATAGATCACCAGGCGAGGTTTCGTCTAAAGATGTAGTTCTTGTTACTGTAACTCTTTACCATCCCAAAAAGCTTTGTTGCTGATGCTGATGAAGAGTAGACTGGTATAAGAAGGCTCGTAGCTCAACAGAGGACCGCCCTGTGCCCTTGCTAATGCGTAGCCGTATTCATCCCTACGAAGTCTCAAACGCAATATGACCCGCAACATTTCCGATACCGAATACGGCCATCACAATGTGCCAGATCAGGAGACCCATCGACTTTACGAGACTCTCAGTGCTGTCAGAGACGAGGTGACATTACTCCAGGAGAGATTGGAGTCACTTGAAAGTCAGAGAAAGTGTCAAGAAATTTTGATACTACTACAGAAGCAGTATATTGAGGTGTTGGAAAAAAGCTTGGAGCCGATGTCACCCACGCAGCTAGGCGAGACGGAGATGAGGGAAAGCTATGGAACCATGTATGCCGGCTAGTGTAGTCAAGGTCTCTTTCAGCACACTCGTACTCTTCAAATTGTAATTTAACAACGTATATCCCACGTTGGAGAATGTGGTATTAGGGTAGTCATGCTGGTGTACAAGGCGATAAAAAGTCTGTTGTGGCCGCTCGAGACAGAGACAAAGCCATGGACACTAATATTATGGGCCCCTTTTTGCACAGGTGACTGATCTGATCATGGTTTATTGTCCTCCCTACTAACGCGTCAGGGCCCTCAGAGCCTTCCCGATCCTGACAACTGCCATATAATCAGCTTGGGACACCAGGTTTCCCTTGCCCGGCTGGCGGAGAAAGTCAAGCAGGGTTTGCGCAGCCGCGACGGCGTCCACTCGCGGCGATGCTTGTACCCATTTCGTCTTCTCCTTACATCTTCTTGCTCTCTTCCTTGTCTTGCCGCCTAATATCGATCGTACCTTGGGGCATTTTTTCTTGAGACGAGACAGCCTCATGGCCAAGGCTTGCTGCGTGGAAGAGCGTGAAGCGCCGAAGGCCTCTTCATAATCAATCCGAATCTGGCCCCATGTGCGTTTTCCAAGACGAGCTTCAACGATAAACTGGTCTTCCTTGCATAGAGACAGAGAGTCAAAGGTCAAGAGTTCACAAACTGGCTCTCCGGAATAGTGAGGCTCCTCTTCTGGACAGTGCGATCTCGAGTTGTCTTGGGGCCGAAGATCTGGTAACTCTAACACACGCGGAGGTGACTCGTAGTGGTAGGTAGAACTTGACTGCTGTTGGTTGCCGTGATAATCGAAGGGGGGGAAGTACGGAGGGGGTGGGGCACAGCAGAAGAATTGCTGTGCGGCCTCAGCTGCGCCGAAGGGCCAGTCAAACATTGACATATCCCGGTGATCCTGAGGTCGTGCTTGTTGAATTGACTTTGGGCGTTTGTTCATGCACAAAACCAGGTCATCATTGTTGCCAACCGTGAATGCATCTTACGTGCCATCCCGTGAAAGATAAATGCGCAAACCAGACGTGCAACGAGTCCGCCGTATAGGTTAACTGTTGGGACATGAGAGTGATTGCCTGTTATGTTCTCCAATCTCACGAAGCAAACAGCCAAGGCCCGCCTACGAAGGGGAGGCAAACCATAAACCTGTGTGTTATGGTCCAAAATAACATTAGTCATTATGCTGCGAATTGCCCAAGATGATATGGGACTTTGACTGGCATGACAAACAGCTATCGGTTATATCCCGAATGGTAATGAAACCATGGATGAGGTTAGTGTCAAGTCCGCCTGACTTCGATGCGCCGCTGTCGCTCCACGTGATGGATCAAGCAACTGCTACATCTAGGGTCTCTACTTCTGCCTAGCAACATGTTTTTGGCTCGATTCAACCAAGCTGACACGATACATGGCTCGGGTTGCAGTCGTTTTGGTCCCAAAATTGCAGGGCTACTCCCCCAGTTGCCCGTGGTGGAACTTTGTTTCCTGTACGGATTATTGAGTGCGTATCGAACTCGAAGCTAGGCGGGATTGCAAGGTACGGATGAACTGGAGTGCACGCCGTGTGCGCCTGCGCCGTACGCGAGCCGTGAACCCAGTGATCGACTTTAGAGACTCCACCTAGCAGACTGTGACCCTTAGCCGACGTCGCGGTCCTCTTGGCTCTCGACAAGGGGCTTGCAGTGGTTGAATAATGTCCGTCGTCAAAACGATGACCACCGCCCCTCTCGATTAGCCCAGTTGCACGCTGCTCGCCTTGCTCGGGGCAGATGGTGGATGGGGAGCAGGGTCGATCGCTACCCACGTCAACCGCTGGATTGAATGCTCTTACGTCGAATGAAGGGAGTATCCTTCGCATGCGGCACGAGCGCCAGGTTGTGTTTTCGGCTTTTCAGCCCATGGTGCCCCAGTGGGTGTCATCGAACATGGGTCAGGTATTGGTAGTCGTAGTTTAGTGGCGGCAACAAGACCAATAAGGTAACAAACATGGCTGAAGCGGCAGCCGCCAGTAACTCTAACCCCTGGACTAACCCCTGGACCAACAATCTCTTCAAAATCGTCCTGTCCGCTTTCAGCCTTTCAAGGCAGTTGTCGTTTTGCAAATCGCGTCGATCATGACAAGGGATGCCGGCCTCGAAGGCTTGGCCCGTCAGCGCGGGTTTCCTCGCGGATCATACGTACGTAACTTGATAACGACGACCGAGATGGGCGGAAAACTTCGTCAGCACACGAGGTGATTGTTATCCAGTTTGTTGAAAACGCCCCAGCCCCCTTGAATGTTTGCTAAAGACGTGCTACTCGCGGAAGATGCGGGCAAGGTAGTTATGGATGTGCTTGCCGTTGGTGTCATTCCAGGGAGGACAGATGTGAATGTTTGAATGACAAATTGATGCCTACGGCCGAACGGTCCTGAAAGCGCACCTTGACCAGGTTGGCGGCTAATCTCAGAACTCTGCCAAGCCCACCCCCCTCTCCAACAAGCTGAATAGGGAAACAACACAGATTGCACGAAACTGTGGCCAGGCTTGTCAAGGTCTGGGTGAGGCGACTACCAGTGGAACAACAACTCCGTCGACGTAGCTCGCCGTGTTGCTGCCGAGAGTCATATCGATCGGAGCGCCCGATCACTTGTGGCGGGCATTTTCTCGTGTCTTGTTTTCATTTCCGTGAATCTGGATGGCTCTGCCCGCAGGTCACAGCGGCAAGGTGTACGGCAATTCGGCTGCGCCTGTTGGCTGCAGATGACCTTGATTACACCCAAGAAACAAGCACACTAGAGCAGAAATTCAAGGCGCAGGAGCAGGAACGGCAGGGCCAGATCATCCAGAGAGCATTAAGATACCGTCCCGCTGACGCGTCTCGATGCGGGGCGACAAACATAGGCATAATGCACAGGAAGATGAGTAAGACGCAGGCGTTCCTTGAGCCTTCTGCATTGGTTGTCTCTACTCCTGGTTGATTATATTCAGTAAACTCACTATCCTAACCAACGCCATACAATCACCCGGTAACACTAGGCCGTCGTTACCTGGCTGACCAAGAAAGTCGAGCACCGTTTGCCCAGCTTTAATCGCGTCCTCGTATGACAGTTTTTGCATACCCATGTCTCTGTCCTTCCCTGCCGATGTATCGTCTTCTGCCCCGAACGCCCGATCGGTCCGGCGTTTCCTTCTTGTGGCTGGGCCTGTCATCTCCGCAGTTAGGTTCTTTTTGTTGAGAATGTATCGTACCTCCGGATACTTATTTTTAAGGCGTTGTATTTTCAGGTTGAGAGCATTGTGCGATGGAGGGCGTGTTGTGCGGAAATGCGCGATGTAACGCTTTCTAATGGCCTCCCATGTCTCTTTTCTTAGACGAGCCTCCACAATGAATCTTTCATCTTCTGCCAAGTACGTAAACGTGGTAGGAGTGAATTCAACTGTCGGCCCGTCGGTGCTCGGGGACTCTTCATGGTGAGGGGTCTTCGGTTGGTCCGAGGGCCGTAGGTTTGAGGAGTTGAAGACAGTCGGGGCAATTGGTAGTGGTAGGGAAGGCCTGGCTGGTAGTCGTCGCAGTAGTTGGAGGGGGTTAAATGATAAGATAGAGCTTCGGGAAACCATTGCTGCGTGGCACCGCCTGACCATTGGCACCATTCGAGTGGCGATGTATCCTGCTGAATTGGGAACTGTACTTGCTGGGCCATTTGCCGGTTTTCGACAGTTTGAAAAGGCTGCTAAACCTGGACAGTTGACTGGCCATTCTGTGTATGGCTCCCGAAGAAAGATAAAGACACATGTTTGGGTTCATGTTAAGTACGCCGCCGCTGCAAGGAATACGTAAAGGTGGGAAGTGTTATGGGCGGTAACATCACGGACCATACTGACGGGAGACAGTTGACAAGATGCAGAACTTAGGGTGGCAAGCTGCGTGTTCTTCGGCCGTATCTCGCAATGTCACCAACGACTAGGAGTTAATTGCAAGGGTATATAGGCTTCGATCCAAGGATACTGTCCAGGGGGCGGCAATGTTTCGCTCGTTGGGGCTGTTGGCGTCAGTTATCACCTGATCTCCGTGACCTGCTGTCGCCCGGTACCACGAACTGGGAACTAGGAAAAGTCCGGTGCACAACCGCGACCGAGAAAGCGACGGGCCGTGGCAGGGGGCATCCAAACTTGCCCCACAACGACCCTCTAGTCTGTGTCTCCATGGCCTTACGGACACTTGGTAGTTGCTTTTGCTGTTCACGGTGGCTTGTACGGGCTGTGCTGGCATAGATTCTAAGGGTTGCACTATCCCCTCAGCTTTTCTACTTGGTAGGTCGGACTCCTCGACGGACGCCTTTCGCGATGTCTACCAAATGTTTGCCGCTCCGGGACCACTTTGTCTGAAACTGGGCTAAGGTCGACGTCCAGTTATGGTACCGGTCCTTTCGTCTGATATAGCAGGCTGCATGCCCAAACGGCTAACTGCGCTGCCTGTTGTGTGTCAATGCCAATCATCGATAATTAGTCCCCCGCAGATGAGCTAACCAGGATGTCAGTCTGTGGGGTCTTTCCAAGAGTGTGGTAAAGCCTCCGTGTTACCTGAAACTTGAATGTTCCTTATCGCTGAAATCTCGGTGCGCAAGTTCGATCCGTTTAATGGATTGTCCCTACGGCCGCCGGGCTGCCAGTTTCCCTCCTGACGGCTCGTTTGTGCCATCAGCTGCGATTTCGTTGTCGCTGGCCCCCGCAGGCCCAGGGCTTTGTATGTCTGCCACACCGCCAAGCATATATGTTAGGGACGTGACTTCAACAACAGGCTCTAGTGAGAGCAATCACGTTCTACGTCATGTGAGTTAGGCGTATGATGTCCTGTTCAAGCTGTTGAATCCGGGTGCACTTTCAGGGTGGCAGAGACTCAACAACCTTGCTTAGAGCGCGGGCCAAGAGCATTGTTTGATCATTCACTACATTTCCACATTGACCCCATCGCCAACACAGAGAGTGCCGGTGGCGATAATTGGTGCACTTGTCAGGATCTGGTTAAAGTCGCCGACTACTCATCACGGTCCAGAGCGTCGTCGGGATTTGTCAGTCCTCAGACAGCCGACCTCATGCCTCTCCCCAGCCGCCCCACATACCGGGAACCAATAACGTTAAAGGTTCTTCCCAAGAGTCTGGTAACTAGCGTCAAACCTTAGCGTTCAAGCGGGCTTTCCGCCACAACCTGGGTGTGGGCTGCTGCCCGAGGTGGCAGGTGACATCACACGGGTACAGGCTGACCAGTCGATCAGCAAAGTGTAACACAACAAGGTTAAGTTCACGAGTTAATAGCCGGTTGATAACCATTGAGGTGGTTCAAGGCTCCATCGCAGCTCCACACGCCCTCTTTAATACATAGTAAAACATATCCGCGCGACCGGCGGATTCCAAGTCCCCAAAATTCTTCCCGTAATCGTTCTAATTCAGCCGGCGCATGCCACCCACCCACGCGAGCCATTGACGACTTAGTGCAGAACGCCGTCGCGCCCGTTATTAGCACCCATTGGCACCATCGGCACCGCAATACAGCGCCTGCAATAACTGTGTTTTAATAGTTGGCAATGTATTGCCCTTCTCAACAGCTGTCGTAAGTATTCCCTATGCCGCGCTATGACAGGGGCTTGACGCTTTGCAGAGCTACCGGAGGCACCATCATGGCCATAGTCGCCGCGCCTACAGACTTCGCAGACACTTCTTTCAATGCACCGGTTGCAGATATGAGGTGTATGTGTTCTGAGAACTGCCCAAACGGCCATACCGACAACTGCAATTTGGTTGGGCCGAATGTCGACGATAAGAAGTGTACTGCCTATGTCGACAGGTCTACGACACGTGGCCAGACTGTAGACATAGAGGTCGAACCTAAGCATGGCCAATCCGTGGTTGAGTCCGTTATCGGACACCGCCAGGATATAGAAGAAAAGACACTGTTTCAGATGCAAACAAAGTAGATGAATGGTGAGGCGACTTGGGAGCCTGAGAAAAATATTCAGTTGATCGCAGCGGGGTTCTCTTTGAGTACTGGAGCGGTGTCGAGGGTGGTCGGCTTGGAGCTATGGCCAATAAGGACCTTTGGCATGCATTGAAGGTCGAAGCGCACAGGAAGATTGCCAGTGGCTTCGAGCTGGAGATCTACTGGGTGGGATCAAAGGTTCGCTCTTGGGAACCGGAGACCGCCATAAGGGAAGCTGATCCTGAGCTTGTTGACGAATACTGGGATTCTCAAATGGAGCATCAGGAGGAACTCCAGACTATTAATGTGCCTGCGACGAAAGCAAATCGTCGCGGCCGTCAGCAGGACCGAAGAAGTAGTTCTAAAGGCAATACGAGGTTGCAAAAGGGAACCAAACCGGCAAGCCGGTCAAGGCGATTAGCTCAAAAGCCCATGAAGCCCTTTGTAAGATCTCGTTATTCTTACTGTTAATGGTTTATCTATCTATCTCTCACGACTTGAAGCCACCCACTGCGGGATAGAGCGACGAAACGGGAGATTATGTTCAAGATCAATCTAAATACCACAACGGCAATATTCTTCATATATGCCCAGGGAAGCTTAAGTCTTATATCCTTACTTGACTTGTGCTGGAGCCTGAGAACTGAGCGGAGGTTCGATCATCAATTCCTCATAGTTAGGAGAAAGTCGAAAGATGTTGTAACCTTCTTTCGGCAACTGCGCCCTCATGCTAGTCTGGACCAGGCGCGTTCAGCTAGAATACTCTAGGGACGCATTGTCGGCGAACCTGACGTCTTATGGCCAAATTAGAGAATGTACCGCGTTTTTGTTTTCCAAGTGTTTCTGTTATATTAACCCTGCCATTATATGTGCCTGCATCGCTCCGGATGTCACTTTGACATATAGATACGATGGCCGAGTGGGATCTAGGACTGTGGCTAATCTGGGAAGGACAACGGCGAACCAACTGACTAGGATAAGTGTCATCACACACAGCGTACACTTGAACGGTTATGTAACAGGGAGAAAAATTTACAGATATAAACTGACATGGCAAGAAGGACCACAATTGGGTGTATGTCGCAGTATTTGGGTTAATGTGACTAAGTAACGGTTACTATTGATATTGAAACCGTTGCAGACGTGCAAGTGCTATTATTACTTAATTAATCAAACTCAATCTGGAAATTTATTGGCGCCCACAGAGATAGACATCTAACGAATTGAAAATGTCTGTGACCGTTTTTGTATTCGGCTGCAGTGCACTCATATACCTTTTATCAATCTTCGCCGCTGCTCTTTTCACTTTGATACAAGTCACAATATTCAATTGGCCGTTCTTGCGAAGCGTCGATTTCTGTTTGTGTACAGCTGTCCTGCCTGTTTTGCTTTATGCGCTCGTCACAGAGCAAAATCACGTCGCTTTTCGGCTGGAAGGTATCACGACGAAGTGTAAGACCTTCATCTCGGTACCTCTACTGACCTTCCAGCGACGCCATGGCTTTTCTGAGCCTAAATATCCATTGTCATCCGCCGGTACGACTCCGCACTTGTACTTAGCGTATTTAGCCTATTGGCCAAAATATCGACGGCGGTTTCATTGAAGCGTTCTGTCTTAAAACGTTTCAAGTCATCACATGCGCGGTTGTGATGACCGGAAACGAATCTTTGGGGGCGTGTTCCACTGAAATGTCCTTTCGCGGCGTTTGTTTCGTCTCACTTTGGTGTGCTGTGCTGTGCGTGGTATTCTGACCGTGACGTTGTCGAGATGGTAGCTCCTGTGAGCTCCTATGACGGGCTTTTGTGCACAGGGGCTGGAGTTTCATTCCTGGTTGGTACTTTTAATGGAGGGGAAATCAGTTCTCTCAGCGATGCACACAGACCGTTATGCCCATGGTTCTCGCAATTCGCGTGTAGCACGTTTCTTACAATTAATAGTAGACAGGACACAACGGACCGGCAGGTTATAGACTTGCTTGGTGAAAGCAGATGAACTATTACACCAGGAACAGCAGCGGTAACGTCTTGGACCGTTGGTCTTGATAATGAATCAGTCGAAGTAAAAAACGTATAGCGATGGCAAAGCCCCACTGTCTCGGTACAACAACACGAACTCCAGCGCCACATTCGGTCAGGATAAGCATATTACTAGTCTATCTGCTCCTGCGCTGACAAATGATACAGTAGCGGGATAGAAAAATACAAGATTTTCATCATTCTGGCAACAAAATTGTGGCTGGCGTACACTCTTCACTGGCAACTAGCGTAAGTTGCTAAATGACATATATGGCTTTGTTCTTAAATTAACGGTCGGTGGTGACTCGTCAGGTAATGCCTGCGATGGCGCACGCAAAGGAGCGGCCAGACACCCCTGCAACTCAAACGTCGCCGAAGGCATCGAAGTAGAGTTCCCAATGTCAGCTTTCCATCTGGTCTCTTCTGTTTCTTGTGTCGGGTAGTGGTAATGGTGGTGATAATGGTGATGATGATAGTAATGCCTAACCTCGACCGACCGACGTTCCTGCGAGCGACATCGCCTACAAATATTACTGATAGGCTTTGATCCGGGTTGAATGGGGTGTCTCTTGTGGTATGATTCGGACCGTGGGTTATGACAAACATCACATCTGTGCTTCAGCGACATGGTTTTGGTTGCCATCGTTGATAGTTCATGGTTCAGGGACTTCATCCAACTTATACTAGAGGTAGGCATCTTAAATAGATATCACACGGCTTTAACCGCACTTAGAGAGTTAAATCAAGGCGCTATATGCATTTCTGGGGTGGTTGATTGGCTTTTTCAAATAAGTAACGGGGATGACATAAGTGAGTTTACTAAATCACGACTGAACTAGCCATATAGTCCACTTTGAAGTAAGCAGAACTGGCCAGAATGGTAAGAGGGACTGTTCATTAACATACTTAAGCATTCAATCCTAGCCCATGATGAATCTTTACAACTCTAGAGAGAATCATGGACAACACAGTCTCATCTCATCCCGTGCTTACACTTCTGCTTGTTACCGCAGGCCTTTATATTCTAGATGGTGTCTTACATCTTGTCCTCCCGATTCTGAAACTAGCCACAGTCTTTATATTGGTATTACTGTTTGCAAGGCGGGAAAACCGGGATGATTTGATCAGATTGGCAGCATCCTCCCATCCGTCCCAGCAATTACATACACTTTTGGTTCCCTCTATCTCTTTCCGAGACGTGAAGGTACTCTTCATTGATTTTTTCCGCCTACAAATCGCCGGATTTCCATGGAAGATACATAAACGAGGAAATCTGGGTAACTCAGCACAAGTACCTACGTAGCATAGCATAAATGACATAATGTATGCTGAATTAGTTCTAAGATACGTCCCGAATCTAAGTCAAATCAACTAAAGGGCTTTAATCATCATAATTTGTTCTTTAAGATTGCGGCGAGCTTCGTACTAGCTCTGATTGGCATAGTTTCGCTGAAGCAACTAAACAATCAAGTGGATGAAAAAATGACGTGTCGCTTGGCCGGTAGCTGCTGATTCTTCTCAGTTTTCCTTCACTGCTTCAACCGGATTTTTTAGCATGATAACTATATTTATCGCCATAGAGATTTTAGATCTAGTTATTTATTTGAGAGTCTTTCGAGCTTATCCGGTTGGGTTACTGGGTGGAGACTCTGGCAATGTCGACTTTGAGATGCAGCACTTCGATGACTAAATCCGCTAAAGCAACTCAAAGGCTAGCCGTTGCTTCAAATCGAATGAAACCGAGAAAAGACACGGCCGAGTTTTCCTGGTCAAATCCAAACAGACCACATGCATCAGGACCTTCGGTATCTCTTTCCCTGGAAACGTGCGCCCTCTCCACCCCTCCAATACTCAGCCAGTCAATTTCTGCCTTTGTGTTAAGTCAAACAACCAAGTATATGGTCATAGAAAACCGCTGGCGATGAGTGAACTGTTCATGGCTAGTAATAAGCAATCACGAGCCAGAACAGATGGCTTAGTCCCCGAGTATTTGCAGTCAACCAGTTTGGCCCTACATAACTTGGCCGCTGACTCCCTGACCTCCATTTCATTTCTGCAATCAACCTTAAGGAGCTGAATGAAACATTGAGGAGTTGGATGGTTAACGCGCCACTTCAGTACGGTGAGAATGTACATTTCGAGCCTCATGACCAGCCTCTTTTCTTGGTAATATCCTTTTGGAATGAAGCACGTAAGATCTGTGATACGTGGCACTTGATCCTTCTCTTCTATGTACTTAGACGCTATCCACAACGCAACGCAGCCAATCAACTTGTAGTAGGCCTCCCCGTGGAAACTTTGTTCACAGCAGAACCGATCTAGTAAGTTGACTGACAGGAACAGGGTTTGTGGAAGCAGGCAAAGCCTTTCATGGGCGACTATAAGGAGTTGAACAATTTTGGGTCTCATGCTTTGGATCTCGGGTGGAATACGACCGATATTAGGCGTCGTCTCAGACTAAGCTTTTGTTAACATGCCAGGAGTGAACCAATTCTTATGTTTTATGAAATACGTGCCTCTCTATGCTCCATATATCTAAGAATATCCTCCGAATATTCATCACCAAATTGATGCGTGCTGAAGAAAGCAGTCTTTTGCCTTTTGGGTATAGATACTTCGGTAGTGCTCCACGCGTCTGTAGCAGTTCTTTTTAGGATCTTAGGCATCATCTTATGTTAGTTCTGAGCCCTGATAACAATAGTAGGAAAAGGCATAAAGATGTGAAAGTTTAAGCACACGAAAAGATTGATGCAAAGAAACCCAAATTGGCTCTTTGTATGATTTTATTTATGCGACCGGTCCCCTATTACTCTGGGGTTTAGGCGAATCTCTCGCATGCTTCGATAAACTAACCGGGCATTAACATAACGTTAGAGTATATGTTAGAGGTGGCTGGGCCGTTATTAACAAAAGATAACCAGTTTCAGGCTATACAATAAACAGTTAATTAAAAAGTTTGAGCAGTTGAGCTGTATGTTAATCCTGACCGGCTAGCACAGTCCTTCAAGCAGCCGTTCAGATCTAACAGATGACGTGGACTGCGGTAGTGCCAGGCTTGTTGCACGGCACTGTCGCGGAGCTGCGCGAAGCGACAGTGAAACAGCACGGCTCTCGCAACGTTGCAGCGTAGCGGGAGCGAAGATGCAGAAACAGAGAACATTGTAGCAGAACGATCAAGCAGTGTAAAAGGGCAAGCAAGCAGTGAAACGGTAAGTGATCGCAAAGGTAGGTCAATATGTGTTATAGTATTTATGGTCGACCTCCTCTCTGATGTAAGTAAACCACAATAGTTTGTGACAGCTAAGGTTCTTTTAGTGGGAGCTCAGTTCACATATCTTCTGAATCTTAGTTTGCATCCAGCAGGTGGACGGTGTTGTTGAGTTGCTTGCTGCTATGTACAGTCGAGTTATTGTCTGCTGGGTGAAAGAGTGATATGTATGTTGATAGGTGTCTAGTTAACAAATTGCTAATATAACACTAACAAAGCGTGCCAAGTCGGAGAAGTGTTTTGTAGCGGTCGCTGTGTCTCAAGAGACCCGCCTTAAAGCAACTTTCATACAAATATGCAAAGAAGTCATATGTCACCTAGTCTCACGCAATACTTAGGACTGGCCGATAATTTATGTTGTATCTTTAACCTTGCGTCTTTCGATTCTGGTTTATATTCAAGTCAAGGTAACCCTGTGATTTAATACATTGCGCAATGAACAAATGTAGTTCTTTAAACGTTGCAACAACAGCTGCAAGTGAGTTCTGCACTTACTAGAACATACATTTGGAAAAAGCTGAATCTAAGATTCCAAGACAGCAGCATATTCCAGTCCAGAGGCTTGTGCGCCCACTTTTTCGATGACTCGGCCTTTGCTATTTTGCAACAATCTGCGTGTTGGTGTTCCAATGGATCTGCTGTTTTGGGGTTGACAGAAAATCTATTTTGTGACACGCCGTGCCCTGGGTATCCGTACGAGACTTGTGGTGGTAAAGATCTTTTCAGCTACATAGCGCTTCACAAAAACAACATGCCTGAGAACGGCATTGTTTCAACAACGGAAAGTCCCACGCGCACGTTAGTAGAGACCTTGTTTCGGACTCGAATTTTTGAGCATGTGCTCACCCAGACACTTACACAAACTATCACTTACACCGCAAGCAGTTTGACTGCTTCATCAGAAGCTTCCGATGTCTCCAAAACTACAACGCCATTAACAACTGCGTCACTATCGATGCCCGGCGGGACATTAAGCTTGAAAGAACTTGCCGCGATCATTGCGGGAACGCTCGCGATCGCTTTAATAGTCGTCGTCATCGCTATGTGGATGCTTCGCCGGCGTCGTCTGTCATTTAGCAGGGCGGGTCAACAACAGGCTCCATTAGCGATCTCCCGGTTTCTCTCGGCAGTTTAAAGAGACTTTATGTCGCTAATCCGGACTGAGGACCTAGAAGATGTAATGCCTGATAGTATACAAACCATTATTAACACCTGTGTGATATGATACTATGGTCATCTTAAATCCTAGACATTCATGTGTCTCATTCGTCAGTGCATTCGATTTATCTATCAATACATCATATTAAAGGCGTGTTTGGTGGCCAACTGGTGATCGTGTGGGGCGTATGTTTGCTGTTGCAGCGTTTTCAATTTAAGTGGATATCAGACATGCTGCATTACTTAGCCACCATTTCAAAAACCTCTTGGCTCCTTGGTTCATAAGTGGTATCTAATCTTGACATTCAATGGGGCTAATGAGCGCACTAAGATCCACGCCTAAAGAGTCTTGAATTGAAACAGACAGCCCGACCCCAAGTCACCCGTTTGTTATGGTTTTGTCTGATGAATCGTTGAGATGTAGCGACAATGAACAACTTAGTTATCAGGGGTCTAAACTATTTTAGGTGACGGAAGTAAGCCTTTTAGGCTACGAAAATTACTAATCCGAGCTATCAATCAATTGTTACAAAACTGTGGCAAAGTCACAAAGCAATCACACGCTAATTACATGTTAGTTATCACGAGATGTTATGGTTACAGTAAAATGTCTCAGCAGAGAGGCAGGAGTAAACTTTCCGACTGAAAACCTAAAGACTATTTTTATTAGTTGAATTTAGTACTTCATCTGTCTGGGCTGGTTTTGGAGTCTTCCCTCGTTAAAAACGAAGGAGAAAAGGAGCTGTTATATTACGTATCACTACTATAATGCGGGTATTCTGCCTAACCTCGTCATAGAACTTCTAGATCACATATCGAGCGGCCTATTAATAAGTTCTTGTCCCAATCAAAGCCTACAAGTCGGTTTCAGTGCTAGCCTTTACCGCTGGCAACATGGTCTCGATTGCACAACTTCTCATACAAGCAAGGCTCCAGAGAGCGCGCCTGTCGAACATGCCAGCTACCAAAAAACGACGCGCTTCCCCCAACATCCTGGCGTACGTCCAGTGAAACAAGGGATGATTGCGCGAGAGGATCCTCCAGGTCCATCGCGAGACCCCATTAGACATCAAAAGCAGGCAGCTATCA